>JAUMHE010000046.1:11451969-11463323 GCA_032359235.1 Enteromius mattozi
GTCGTTGTTGTTCTTCTTTTAAAGCTAATTAATAAAGGTACACAATAAATAAACATTTAAATGTTTTTAACCAAATGAATACGTGCAAGCATCGTGTGATGTTTACATTAATGTTCGGAAACAGTATACCGTCACTCAGCCGTTTCGAACTTCTTTTTGCCCTCAAACAAAATACGAAAAAGAACTTCATTTGAAGTATATCGGGGCCTTCAGTGTACCAGTTATAACACACTGAATGAACTGTATTTGTCTCCCTCGTTGCAAAGATATCAGTGGGATGTTAACTTGATTCTTTAATGCTTTTGCTTTAATGACATTGATTTCTGTGCAGCAATTTTTGATGACGACTTCTAAACTTTGCTTAGAAGGCCAACACAGAAAACACACAGAATAATTATATAAGCAGAACGGAATGGGCATCAGCAGTCAGGGAAAGGCAAAGTAAAGTGTGTGTGAGGCCAGTTTTGGAAAGTAAGTTCCCTTGTGTATAGGTGTCTGGGGAGATAAGCGCTTCAGTGGGAAGAGAAAACAGCACTTCTGTTCTGAGCCCACTACTATCAGCACTTTCAGCTTTCATCCCTCATATACATTTGTATACTCTGTATCCGTTTTCAGTTGCAGTAAAATGAAATAACATTCAAATGTTATGAAATAATGACTCAATTATTTTATTTTTATTTTTTAAGTGGACTTAATTAGCACCAGAGCCATTATTTATTTGCTACCCTCACCTGATGGAGTCTTTTAATAGACTACATTGTCATGGAATATAAACCTTGACAAAAAATATATACGACTGTGTTGCTTACGGGCTTAACCTAATTAAAATTGAAGCCTGGAATGAATAATTTAAAACCTCATAGATTATAGAAGATAATATGCATAATTAGGTGCACGCTGGAATCGTGCGTGATGGATTTCAACCTAGAGATTTTGCATATTTAATGGTTTACTTTGGAGGTTTAGAAAAAGGAGTTGTCATGGAAATACGAAGAGAAATCATTAACTTCCATACTGCAAAGATAAAAACTGAAGTAATATTATTAAAACAATGCATAATATGTTTTATAGAGGTTTGCATATTTTTCATTGCAGATAATGTTTGGTTTAATTTAAATAACAATTTTATTTAAATACAGTATTTAAAATTAAAGAAGCCCTGCTTATAATACACACGTGTATTATATATATATATATCCATCCAAAATAAGTTTTTATTTGCATAATATGTGTTTACTGTGTATATGTATTGTTTATATATAAATAAACACACATGCATGTATATATTTAGGAAAAATGTGTTATGTCCATATGTTAAAAACATTTATACCTTATATCATATAATTTATATCAATATAAATATATACACATAAATACATGTAATATAATGTTTATTATATAAATATTAAATATTTTCAAAATATATGCTGTATGTGTATATTATATATATATATATATATGTATATATATATATATATATACACAGTACACACACATATTATGTAAACAGAAACTATTTATTATTTTGGAAGTGATTAACCTTGATAATGTAATTATCATTATACAGCACTAATACATATATGTGTGTGTATATAACAATTACAATGACTGCCACAAATGTAGTTATGAAATGTTGCAATGTAGCAGATGCGCTCTAATAATGCAAAATGGCCTATTGTTATTACTTGCTGCATTAAGCACAGGTTTGTGACTTGGCAAGTGTAGAGGGACACATTAGAAGGCTCCAGTTAATATCAGTAATAACTTACAACACTTACGCCTGCCAGAGCAAAGAGAGATTTGTTGGAGATGAACTCAATTCCAGAGACCTGAGCTATTACCATTAGACTGTATGACATATTGAGCAGTCTACTTCCATTCCAAACCAGCAATGAGGATCTAAACTACATTTACATCCATTGCCTTGTCCATTGCCAATTCACATTTGTTACTGTCCATTAATTTTAGTAAAATGTTATAGAACATATATTCCTAAATCAGTCCACATAAAGGGAAGGCATTACAAATAGATACATTTTCTAGTGATCATGGCAGCAGTAATAGATCAAATGTTGTAGAAAGGAGTTATCACAGGGATGTGATCACAGATATGTGGTGTAGTAAAGCACAAACAGTGGCTGTACTGCAGTGGTGGGGCGATGCTGTAAAGTGTGCCAGAACTGCTGCATCCTCCACAATCTAGCTCTCTGAACCAACCTGCTGTAATGAACTATGGGGCGTGGATTGCGCTCAACACAGATGATGTGTGTGCATTTATCCGTTCGCCAATTTGCATGAATCAAATGCTAAAACAACACAGACAGTACATGCAAATAAACATGTGCTATCAGTGGGTACAATTCATTCTTAGTGTATTCCCCCCTCGGTTATCTCTCAGTCCAGCGTGGCAGGATGCCAAAGAGGCAGAGACAGTGCTCAAGAGAGCTTTAGTGAGTTCTCAGCCCAAGAACAGCCATGAGCATCTGCAGGAGAAAATGAACCGATGAGAGGGGGCCTTTGAGAGAGTAATGAGAACAGAAGAGGCGATAATGCAAAGACCAAGAAACCTAACAACTGCAAAAAGAACAGTTCAAGAGGGAGAGAATAGACCATTTGAAATAGAGCGTGGTGGAGTTAAAAGGTGGTCAAAGGAGCAGAGAAAAGATGAAAATTGACCACACTGCCTCAAGAACGAACTATTAGATTGAGCTCATGAATACCAGGGAAGTGATAGGAAGTAGCAGACTGCCTGATCCTAAGAAAGGATAAAAGTTGCAATCACGTTATCAAAAACCCAAACTTGCTGTGAAATCTGCTAGGGGAAGTTTTTTTGCCCTGTTCATGTTCCTATTTAAAAGAACAGTTTTTTTTTTTTTTTACCCAAAAGAAGATATTTTAAAGGATGTTGATAACAAAACAGTTGACGGTATAGTATTTTTTGCCATACTATTTAAGTCAAAAGCTACTGACAACAGTTTTGTTACCAATATTCTTTAAAATATTCTCTTTTGTGTTCAGTAGAACAAAGAAACTACAGTTTTGGAATAAGTGGAGGGTGAGTAAATCATGACAGAATTTTCATTTTTGGGTTAACTATCCCTTAAACTACTATGACTGAAGGTGCAGTATGGGTCGGACTTTATATTAACTGCTTACCTTTAAATTTATAATATGGTTACCGTGTACATACACTGTACTTATATATATTTAAAAAAAAATGTAATTGCATCTGGAATTAATTTCTATAATTACATTTATAGTTAAAATGTGCTGACCCATCCCTTACACCTAAACCTACTCTTAAACCTTCCCAGATCACCAAACCTGTCCCTAACCTTACCCGTATCCCACCTCAATAGCAGAAAAAGAGTTTTGCGACACAATATGAACACAATAAGTACATTGCACTTGATGTAAGTACGTACGCCACCTAATATAGAGTGGGACCGCATTATGAATAAAATTCTTATTTTTGCTGTCAACACATTCTTACATCATTTGTTTTAAAGGTCATTCAAAAAGTGCTGTTTATTTGGGTTCCGGTACAGAAGGAACGCGCTATCGCAGACGTACACGTTGACAGCTGACCTCCTCAGATGCGCGAAGCTTAGTTCGCATGCAGGCTGATATTTGAAAACCACCTCTTAGGTAGTTGTCATGGAAACCGCTCACTCCTCTGCCCTCCCCTTTTCTGTGAAGCGGCTAACATCAACGGATGCAGTGTTGCACAATTAGTCTCGGTCGGATTCATACACGTGCAGAGCGGTGGGGGTGGAGTGGATGGGGGGGGGTTTCGTACATGTGCACGCACACACTCCGAGGGGCATGGCAGAGTCGGCCCTCCTGGAATTACTTCAGTAGACCACTCAGCAGGTGGTCTCTGATACTAATCAGGTTTCCTGATGCTGTAACACCAATTAGACCAAGAGTGTTGCAGTCTTAACAGGAGCCGTGGTGCCATTCCATTTATCTTTTTGCACTATATAATTTAGAAAACATTAGAGGAAGTGCACAATTAAAGTTATTAAACCCCCAAACATCTGGAGGTGGTGTGATGTAATGATTAAGCCACAGGGCTGGTTTGATTCCCGCAAGAAGAAAACCATGAAACATAACCATTGTGCCCTTAAGCAATGCACCTAGCCCCAGGAAATTATGCCTGTATTAAGTTCACGACTGAATTCTGTGGAAACACTGTGTGAAAGTCACAGAAACAGCTTTCATTGGCTCTGGTTGTGGCTATTAATATTTATATGTTACTCGTGCTTATACTTTGAATTAGTGAAAGTTAAGAAAACACTTAAACAATTGGTTTAAGAGAGGTATGTAATGTCACTGTTATCAGAGATCATACTTACAATGACTTACAGGTTGTGTACTACAGTAAATCACCACTTAGTGGTGTCAAATAGTGGATGTATCGAGTGCACTCATTGAATCCCACAATGCACCACAATAATAAGTAGACCACCAATGTACACTCAATGGCTAGCGAATCCCGTAATGGCACCTGCAGCTGAATCGTCCATACATTTTCGTGTGGGTGCTCCTTAATGTCATGTCGGTACACGTCAGTGTTAATTTTGTCAACAAAGATGCAAAATATTTGCCAGCAAACATTTTTCGGCTAAGACGAGATGTTGACGTGCTAGAACTAATATCTGATGATAAAAACTATGACAAAATTTATTCCGCATCTTCGTTAACAAAACGAGACGAGAATGTTATCTGAGGACTACCAGACATTCAAAATACATCCTATAGTTGTACATTAATCCAAATGATACATCCGTTGGGGCGTTTGCATATCTAGTCGCAGTATGGCAGCTGCAGTGGATGGATAGGCTACCAAATTGCAAACTAGCAATCTGAAACAATGGCCTCAACATCTGAAGGGTTAGGGATAGGGTGATCAGATGTCCTGTTTTTCCTGGGAGTCACAATTCGCTGTTGTCAAATGTTGTGTATTTAACCATTCAAAGCCTAAAAAATAACTTGGTTCAATACTGTTTAATAGTCTTCACGTGCATTCCGAAGAAAACAGTCCCTGAAGACAGTCCGTGCATATATTTCGCTAATTGCGTTTCAGTGGTTTAAAATCACAATGCTTGGAAAGTTTTCATGACCACATACCACAACAAAGTCACATGAGCCTTTATTTGCAATAGAGACAATAATTCAAAATCTCTACCGGCTGACAAATTTCTACTAGTTAATTTTGTCTAGCATCCCTACACAACACCCTAGCAATCATCCATAACACCTTAGCTGGTGCATAGTAATGCCTTACCGCCCACAGCACTCTAGCAACTAAATAGCAATACGCTAAAACCATTTTAAACACCTTAGCAACCACAAAACAAAAGATTTGGGCTGTCAAAACATTTAAGAAATATTTTCAGCTATTTTGTGTCATTGTGATCAGTCATTATAATCAGTGTTGGGGAAAGTTACTTTTTCAGAGTGCATTACCATATTGCGTTACTCCCTAAAAAAGTAACTAATTGCATCACTTAATTACTTTTTATGGAAAGTAATGCATTACTTTACTTTTTAGATCTGGGCGGGGCTTGATTCACGTCTGTAAAGTAGAATACAGAAGAAGTTCAGCACAATTCAGTAATAAAAAAGCACCACAAATGTTTATCTAAAGTAATTTTTGCTTATTAGTATGGTTAAATTGGACCATCGAAAATCAGCAAAAAAAGACATTGGTTAATAAAATGGGATTAAATACATAAATACATGTAACATTTAATTATTGCAGGTTTGCATCATATTCTGAGCTGCATTTTATAGTTTTTATTCATTTTGAGGAATACGGTTTGTTTTTTGTAAGTAAGATAAATTAATGCATCTTCACATTTATTCTAGAACAGTAACATCTTACTCCCAATTTCTCTCTGGACATAACAGAGACACAAACATAAATGGGGTGAGGATCTCTGCTCCTGCAAAGCATCTAATCTAAGACAAGAACCAATGCACACCAATCCAGGCACAGTGCACCGAGGATAAAACGTTCTTAGGCTCTGCGCCACATCTGAGGAATATTAAAACAATCCCATCAGCCAACTTCAAACACTCGGCTCACGCAGAGAAAGAAAAGAGGACATCTGTAGAATATTCAAAGAAACGCTCTTTCCTCTGAGTGCTGTCACACAGTCTGGGAAACCTGAGAGAAAGAGATTATCTCTGAATTTAGATGAGCTGTGCTAATACAACTGAACGCAAAAGCTCTAGTGTCTGTCAAGCAGAGAAGATGAGGAGTGCGTTTGGCAGGACACACCAAGCATCACACAGACACTTCAATGAGCGCTTGGCAGGGCTAAATAAAGTCCCGTCCTGGGGGCCCCCCCCGATTCAAAACTTATTGGTTTCCAACTGGGAAGAGGAAACAGCTATCACATAGTATTGCGTTCTGCCAAATACACACGCAACACGCTGGTCGCTATCCAAATAGGCTTGCAATGCCAATCCGGCTTGTGTGGTTGAAATAAGTGCATCAGAACGATAAAAGAGGATTTTTCTCTTAATCTGTTTGCTTTTTCTTACTGTCTATTAAGGGCTTGATGCGTGTCCTGTAGAGCTCAATGTTTGTGTCTCTCTCTCCTCTCGTTAAATCTGTATTTTGGCATGCTCATTTAGTTTCCTCCCACACTTGGCGGGTGTGCTCGTGCTCGCCAGTAATTAATTGGACCACCTGTTCCCAATCACCTTTACGGTTCCACCGCCCCCAAAGAATTATGGGATATGTAGTCTTCTGCGCTAGGGTAATGAGGTTACATGTGCACATGTAAAAAAGGTTAAGACGGCATATTTTCAAGATGTTAAATGTAATGTATTTTTGGATGTATGGGTAAATTTGCCTTAATAAATATATAAACTGCAGTGACGCATAGAAGAAAAAAAGGAAGGAGAATGTTTTGTTTTTTTTAATGAAATATTAGTGTACAGCTTACTGAGTTATGCTTACTGTTTTAGAAATAGCATGTGAAACAAGTAAACGTTACACAAAAATATAATATGTTTTAAACCATAATAGGCTATGTTTAATTTCCTCTGCAGTGCAGTTCAGCTTGGAAAAAGTAATAATAATAATAATTTATTAATTCATTAATTTTATTAAAAATATTATTTTATAGTAATTCAATAAAAAATGAGTAAAAGGGATAATATATATTTAGAATATAGCATACTAAAATTGTCATAATTGGACTGCCAAATTTTATGTTAAGATGTTAAAATGTTAAGATATCCACCGAAAATTGCATTAAATATGTAATAAATAATATTAAATAAACTAGTGCTGTCAAATGATTAATTATGATTAATCGCATCCAAAACAAAACATTTTTATTTACATAATATATGTGGATCCTCTGTATATTCAACACATGCATGCATATATTTAAGAAAAATATGTTAACATAATAAATATATTTATATATAAATATTATATAAATATATATTATAAGAATATAAGTATATAAACATGTAAATAGTTTTAAAATATAAACTGTGTGTGTGTATTTATATATACATAATAAATACACAGTACACACACATATATATTATGTAAACAAAAACTTTTATTTTGGATGCGATTAATTGCAATCACAGAAAAAAAAATCATGTACACTACTTGACTAAATGAAAGAGTTTAGAATGTATGCAGTGTAGTGAAGAAATTTATAACTTACATAATAAATATCATTTCATATGATTAAAAAAAAATTGGCAGCATTCACTGCATTAATACGCCACTGATTTGAAATGCTTGTAAGCTAAGCTAACAATATTCTAAAAAAAGTACACGCATGCTGTTATAAAATTTCTCTCAAACTAAGTGTCTTGGGTAGAATAATCTACCTAAGAAATCCACCTAAGTATGTACAGTATACATAGTTTATAATGCAGAAAAAGTAAGGGTAGTGTGGTAGTTTGCCCTCCAAAAATAGCCAGACAGACAGCAGGTAGGATAAAAGTGCATTCGGTGTCAGTTGTGCTGGCCTGGTTTGCCCAGGAGGGAGGAGTTCAGGAGCGCTGCAGTCAATAACACACCCATCACTTATCAAACACCTCACAAGACTGACAATCCAGAGAGCGTCTCCATGACAACACAACTCACTCCACAGAACTGGCACACGTTCAGAGCCGACTCTCAGCTGCGGCGTGAATAATAACTCAGCTGCATCTCTTAGACTTTCCTTAGAGCCCTTTTATTTTATGCAGCCTTAATTCAGAGGCTGCATTGTAAAATTGTCTCTTTGTGAAGGGATTTATTTAACCATTATCTATTTTGTAGCATTGTCATTAATATTAAGCTAAAATTTCAAATAGCTACCTGCTTTATGTGACTTAGGATGAGTTTTTAGGTCCAATTCTTGTTATTAACAAACCATTAACTACAACTTTTGCCTCAATAAACTCCTAATTTGCTGCTTATTAATAGTGCGGTAGTTGTTAAGTTTAGGGATTGGGTAGGATTATTGATGTAGAATATGTTCATCAGTATATGTGCTTTATAAGCATTAATATGTTATTAATAGACATGCTAACAAGCAACTAGTTAAATTGTTACCAGATATTTTTACACAAAATAAAAATGCAAAAGAACCCTTTTTATTTCCAAGGTAACAACTAGATTCCTCTCACTGAATTTAATACTTCACATTACCATTTAAAAATATGAGGTTGTATACAGTGTGCATGCCATTATAAGCCTGTTTTAACTGTATATTTTGTATTGTGTATATTTATGTTTATCTACTGTAGACCCAAAACTCTTAACAATACCTAGTTTTGAAATAATCCAGAGTGAGAGCCGCTGTCTGAGGTCGAACATGCGAGCCTGTGATATGTAACATATGCCACTGTCAGAGCAGAGAGGCCCATCCAGGCGTTAATTCACACAGTCACAGACAGATGTTTGTCTGAAACAGGCTGAACCCAAATTTGTCTTGCGTCAGTTATGCGTGAAAGCACAGCGTGAGTCTACACAGATGCGTGCATGATGAGGTGAATGAAGAGGGTAACAGGCATAAAAAAAGAGTGGCATAAGACATTATGACAAACCTAGATAAATAGACAGACAGATAGATTGTATTTAGCTTTGAAACAGCCTCCCACTGCTAAAAGCCAGCCATGCTATGGAGACACAGGCCTGTAAATTTAATCTTCAATCATTTTTACTACTTACCTTGTCGCCCGTGGGAGCGTCTACAAATTTCCTACAATGTCCGTAACAGAGGCATTGATTCTGCTGCACTCCCACTGATGCATTTGCATCAGCTATGACGAGATACCTTCACTGTCAAGCTGTAAAAATGGATTGAAATTAATCAATACATTTATTTGAAAGTATTATACTACCCTATATAGTGCCTGTGTTCATTTAAGGGTGCTTTCACAATTGCTTATACTGTAGCAAATGTCGATTGCCCATAAATGCTGTATTTTTTTTGATTCCAAACAGTAGGATGATTATTTTAGCATTATTCATTATGCCAGCTGTTTACCCTTGTGATTAACGATGCAGGACAAGGCGGCAAAATGTGTAGCGTTACTCACCTCACTTTTTCGATTTGGTTTTGTTTCCAAAGTGTGAACACACAACTGCGCTTCTAGACAGATGGAACTAGTGATTTTAGACCTGTCCGAATGTGCCATCTCACTAATTATTACAGACAGTAGCTGTGTTTGCATTCAAAGATTCAAATATCGCATAAAACATTTGCTAGTAGCTATGTTTCCATCCACCTGTTTTATACACATTTTGGAATATAAAGTATAGTGTTATAAATGTACATAAATATAAAAAACTTTATGGATTCATGATGCTGATGACCGTTAAACACGTCAACAAAGACTTGTGAAAAGGGTCCATTATTAAAGCGTTTGACTGGCTCTAACTGATACAAGCAACATATTAATCATAACAATGTAGTATGCAAAGGAAGCAATGCGCAACTCAGTTTAGAAACAGCTAGTGTGAAAGCACCCTAATCATGTGTTTAGCTCTGTTCAAAAAGCTAGTGAGCTACCTTGTTATCTACTACCTGCTAATCAGCTTACATGAATGAATGTAACCTTGTAATTGACTAAATGAAAAGATTCGCAGGAACTCACAGTAAATTAACAGTTTGATGCTAACACTGTGTTAAGCTAACAGTGTTCTAAAGAATTAGATTTTGCTTCATTATTTGGCCAAAACCAAGTATCTTGGAATTCAACAATATGCTTCTGTTTTTGGAATAGCCTTTGAGTCAGGAGTGCTGCTGTGGTGACTTAAGATGTTATCTAAGTAGGCAGCTCACTAGGTTTGGGAGAAGAGCTAATTTTGTAGGAATTTCATACTACTGTGAATCCAGCGAGGTGATATTCTCTCTCTCTCTCTCATTCTCTTTTCTTCTATTCTTTCCCACCATTCATCCCTCTCTGGAAGGAAAAACAACAAGCTGCCATTCTCAGGATGAAACACAAACCCTGAGGCGTTACTCTATTCCTGCCTTGACAATACATTAAGCAGCAAACAACTGCAGCTTAGCGAGAAAGAGGCAAGGAGAGACAGGAAGTCTTTTAACCTTGCATTATCTTCTCCTCTCTCCATCCATCTTGTCTCCTTCCCTTATCGTCCTTGGTGCTTCTTTCTTCTCCTTCAATTGGCTGGGATGTAAAAGACATTTCAAACAAATGCCAAGTCAAGCGATGTCAGGGGAAGATGAGATGATGGGACGATTTTTAGCAAATAATGACTTAAAGGGATAGCTGACCCAAAAATGAAAATTCTGTCAATTACTGCAATACCTTGGTTCATCATTGGAATTAAGATGATGATCATAAAATCAAAATTCAATGATGTTTTTGACTTCTTTGCGCATAAAAAGCATTATTGGAGTGTCATACAATTTAGGTTGAACCACTGATGTCACGTAGGCTATTTTAATGATGTCTTTACTACCTTTCTGTGTCTTGCGCGTGTCAGTTGCGTTGTTGTCTATATGCAGGACTAGAAAGCTCTCAGATTTCATCAAAAGTATCTCAATTTGTGTTCTGAAGATGAACAGTGGTCTTACGGGTTTGGGTGAGTGATTAAAGGAATAGTTCACCCAAAAATAAAAATTACGGCATATTTTACTCACCCCCAAGCCATCCTGGGTAGGCCTGTCACGATAACAACTTTTTGTTGTGCGATATATTGGCCCATAAATAATTGCAATAAGTGATATTATTGCCATTTTAAGACCATTTTATGCCACTGAATGTATAAAACAGCTTATTACACGGCTCTCTGGAATGCTTGATTCTGATTGGTCAGTTGAGACATTTGCAGGTTCGTTCTTTTCGAATAA
>JAUMHE010000046.1:11463423-11484335 GCA_032359235.1 Enteromius mattozi
TCGGGTCCTGATCACACTGTCGGGGCTTATTTCTGCGATAACTACCGGCTGCCTGTCCATTATCCCTTACATAATATTGCAAGAAGGCCTACACACTTTCAATTGACAACAAACATTTAATTCTTAAAAATGTTTACATCTTGGAAATTAAGTATCAAAATATTAGATACCTTAAAAAACTTGAATAAATAGTAAATACACATTATCTTAGTAGAAAAAAGACAAATGCACAAATAACTTTTATAGAGATTTTTTTAAGGGTGCACACTATTGCTGAAAATAGTGGTCATATCCCTAAACAAGGCATTATCTGCAGATTAAACTTTTTTGTAGAAGGATTTTTAAACATTTTAACTAGTACCTCGTGAATGCACCACACTATGTACGAGAAGCTGCAAAAGACATAGGCACAAGTGGAATGCAAAAAACATTTTTTTATAAATTCTTAAAAATTATTGAGGTCATGTACATATATTGTACATATATTACAAAAACACATTGCTCTGCTTCAGAGGACATGTGATAACCCCCCGAAGGCATATAGGTTAGTATATACGATTTACAGACCTTCAAAATAATGGCCGCTATCCACAAGCATTACCATATACATATAAAAGAAAGTCATATACACCTAGGATAGGGGGTGAGTAAAATATGCCGTTCATTTTGGGGTGAACTATTCCATTAATGACAGAATTTTCATTTTTGGGTGCACTTTCCCTTTAAATGAAGGTCTATTCCATATAAATATCAATGTATGATTTCAGTTGGCTGGAATATATATTATATATATACTACTTTGATGGTAAATGATGACAAAATGTAAATTTAGGTGAACACAAGTTCGGAACAACTTCTGAAAGGGACTGCTCCATTAGACAGGCAGCAGATTGTATATTTTAGCTCCCTGTGTTCCGGACAGCTTCTTATCCCTCTGCAAGGGGGTTCATCAATAAATCGTTGGCTGAGATTACAGGACAGCATGAAAAATATATATGCAGAGAAGAGGAAAGACTAAGGGGGAGGAGAAGGGTATCACACATGTATCTTTCCTTACACGCAGAATTCTCCTCTTTAACTGTGTTTATTTATAGCCTCTATCTACAAACACATCTCGGATGTGACACTCACAGCATCTGCATTCAGAGCACTCTCACTGACCCAGATGCAGCATGAGTGCTCGCTGCCAGCAAAATCAAAGCCCGCACAATGCAACCGCAGTCTAATCTATTAGAAAAGAGCTAGCGATACTACAGAACCACAAGGTTGCCTTTCCATAATCTATTCTGCGGCATCTATTACATAAAAATAAGACAAAATGGGATGAAAAAGACAACTTGTCTTTTGCAAGATGGTTGAGATAAGGACAGCTCATTATCAGAGCTCCGCTGTGTGCGTCTCTTCGATAACATTGAAAGGTTTAGCTGAAGAGCTCCTCTTCGTTAGTATATGTGTGTGGTGCAGTGCTGCAGGCTCTGGAGAGGATGTGAAATGAGAGAAAATGCTGATGTTTTCTATTATTTATAAGCATTTCCCACATAATGTGCGTGTGTGTCCGTGAATCTGGTCAGTTTTAACGCAATACACTCAGCAACCTTCCCTCCAGTGAGTCCCACAGTGACGTGACAGGTATACGCAATGTCAGCAAATTTGTCAAAAGCTGGGGCCCCACCCCAAACTCACATCACCAATTAAAGGGATAGTTCACACAAAAATGAAAATTCGGTCATTAGTTACTCATTCCAAACCCATGAGGGCTTCGTTCATCTTCTGAACACATTTTTGATGCATTCTGAGAGCTTTCTGATCCAACAAAGATCCTTACATGATCAAGGCTCTGAAACCTAGCAAAGAGATCAGTAAAATAGTCCTTGTGACATCAGTGGTCCAACTATAATTTTACGTAGCTATGACAACACTTTGTGTGCAAAGAAAACAAAATAACGACTTTATTCAACAATTTGTCTCCTGCGCATTATCCTTTAGCATAAACAACTTGTTCTCTGATACACAGTTTACGTGGTTTATGCTTTTATCTGATCGTAAACAACATTTCCGTTCCACGTATATCTGTTGCATACATTTTTTACATGTGTGATACTCTCCAAAATTGTTCTATAATGTGACGCAGTCTCACAGAGGAGACAAATTGTCGATTAAAGTTGTTATTTTTGCTTTCTTTGCGCAAAAAAGTATTCTCGCAACTCTGTAAAATTACAGTTGAACCACTGATGTCCTTGCTACGTTTATGGGAGGGTCAGAGAGCTCTCAGAAAGCATCAAAAATATCTTCATTTGTGTTCCGAAGATGAACGAAGGTCTTACAGGTTTGGAACGACATGAAGGTGATGCCAATGAGAGAATTTTCATTTTTGGGTGAACTATCCCTTTAAGCCAAAAGTTGACATGTCGAACGGCGTGGAAATAAACAGTTTCTTGGTAATTTGGTTTTTAATTCTCGTAGTATTGCCAATGTAATCCCAGCCACACTTGAGTCTCACTGGTCAAAAATCCGGCTCCCAAATGCATTTTAAACATCTAGTATGTTATGATTGGTTGCGATAGTGTTGCATCGTGCAGCATTTTCACTTTCAGCATGGACAGACAAATTACTTGTCACTGAAAATTTGTCATGTAGTGCCTGGATAGGACATGGTGTACCACCATAAGAACTTAGATGACACATGCAACTTCGACAACTGCAGGAAGGCTGGTTACACAAGTGATAGATTCAGTAGCACTGTCATAAACAGCCCCAAGAGGATACCTATGAACTCTATAGAGTGACTGCAGTGCAAATAAGCCGTAGACGCAGAGATGAGGGTGATTGGCTCTCCGCTTTAATGTGATTACTATTAGACCGCTGATGGCTATTAGTATAATGATGATGAATGCCTTTTGAAGTTTCGCTTATTAGTCGCACTAACCAAAAGATTAAAGCGAGAGATAGAAGGACAGAGATACAGGACACAGGAAAAGGCTTTTTAGTCACTGTCTCTATAGCTTTTTTTATGACACAGCAAACTGTGTGACAAAGACGAGTAGGAGATGTGCTAATCATACCTGATTTGTTTGGCACTATCCATATGTGGGCTATTTTATCTCTTATGATAACGTTTTACTTCCTACTTGCACCCGTTTAAGTTGCTTTTTTCTTGTTCTAACTTTCTTTCTTTCTGACTGTGCTAAATCTGTCCTCCTTGGTTCATTCAACCAGTTATGCTGCCTTCAAGTCCTTTTGGGAAGTTTATACTTATGGGTTCGGAAGTTGTAATTACTACATGATATGCATTTAAGTGATTTAGGTCAGAATAAACAGTTGGGCGATTTCATCGTTTTTTCTTCTTTTTTTTTTTTTTTTTACCTTTCTTGCAGTGGTTTGATGCTTTGTCACTGAAGCAAAATAAAAAAGGAAGAACAAAATCTGTAAATTAGATGCGTAATTGATGCTTTGTGTATAATTTGCTCACTACCACACAAAATGGGAATAGTAGTATAGCCCAGGAAGTCTTCTTCATCATTAACCGACTAAATAAATCAAACTTAATTGAAAGTTTTTTTTGCTGCTTTTCATGAACTCTATACGTGTATAAATTCCATTCATTCGTTTTTCAAAATGATTGTCCTATATAGGGTTGTGGAAACGCTGAAGCCTATTCCGACGTATTTGAGATTGGATGCATGGGAGAAAAGAAGGAGCTTAGCCTCAAATAAAAATCTCCAAACCAGCAAATCAAGGACTTTAGTATAATTAGAAATTTCAAGGAAGGTGTGTTAGAGCTAAACTCTGCAGGAAGGTAGCCTTCAAGAAGCAGAATTAGACACCTTAGTACTAACCTGTCAATTGCAGGGTTAACACTCATGCATTCACACTTTTTGAATTGAGGAGATAACCAGAGCACCCAAGCATGGAAGTAATACACAAACGAGGGACCTCCAAGTCTGGTCCCAAAGAAAATCCCAATTTTCATTCTATTGGTAACTACAGCATTGTGCTGCCCTTCATGTCTTGTATGATCAACCCTACAAGACCTGAAGGCAGCATCAAGGTAGTTTGCCAAATAACCCAAAAAGAAGCCCTGGTTAGATTATAAATGATTTCCTCTAGTGCAACTGATTGCATCTGCAGAACACTATCGATGAATCAAAACTGGCACATGCAGTATTCAACGTTCTCAGCTCAAAGTCTTCCAGGATTTACAATGTCCATGGTCTGATACTCCTGAAAGATGCAGTTTTCCGGTCTCAATTCATCAGGGATGATGTCGGCGCTACTGATCTGAGATCAGATCTATTGCTCGTTGTGTAGAGTATGTGGTAACAACAACTCACGAGCTGTCACAAACTAGATAGATGAGTGTTGAGTGTTTCTCAGCACTTTTCCTAATACAACACACCTGATTCAACACATTACTAGAGCCTCCAAGACATGAGATGGATGGTTCAGACAAGGGAGACGTATTGAATTGCTATCTTTACACACTTCTGGCTCAACCAGTCCCGTGAGTTTAAGTTAGAACTTCTTAAGCAATGGCTGTCAGACTTATATTTATAGCAGCCTCTAAATTGGCAAATCTAGGGACCAGAAAATCATGGAAACCTGGAAGCTGTTTTATTTTAGTTTTTTTTTTACTTTGGCCAGTAGTAACCACCAGAACATCCAAGCAGGCAACTGCAAATCCATTGTGGCTGCGAGTTTTACACTGGCAAGCATCACTCACATTTTCTTCGGAAAAGTTCACAATATCATTTGGCGTGCAAAAATTACTCATAGCAGCTTTCAGTAGTGAGCTTTGTGGGTATGCATGTGAATATAAATTGGGGGCTCGTTCGGTATTGCTGGTACCTCTCTCCACATTCATCTCAGCTGTCAGACATCTTATAATGGAACAAAAGAAACTGCCATGACTTCTTTCATTGGAGCTGATTTTGTTCCCCAGCTTACGCTTTACAACTGCCATCTATCATATCACTTGAGAACAGAAATGCATTCTGCTGTTGATTAAATCCGTAGACCTTCTATTACCTGGACGACTCACAATGCCTGCCTTCTCTCATAGGTACGTGTCTGGTGTTGGGCTGTATGATATATCCTGATGGCTGGGATGCTGATGAGGTGAAGAGGATGTGCGGAGAAGGGACGGACAAATACACCATCGGAGCATGCTCAGTGCGCTGGGCGTACATCCTGGCCATTATGGGCATCTTGGACGCCCTTATTCTCTCTTTCCTGGCTTTTGTGCTGGGCAACAGGCAGGATGGACTCATGTCCGAGGAGCTGCTGGGAGACAGTAAGAATAATATTATTTTGTCTGTTATTCCATTTTTAAATGTTACGTCTTACCATGGGAGAATGCAGATGTACCTCTGTCAACTTGAGTCTTTATTTATGCAAATAAATAATAGAAAGTGTTGGACAAAACGAGGTTTATACACAATTTATATATTGTTCAAAACAAAACAATACAAATAGAAAAACAACTGGTATCGCTACTTGGAGATCTTCTATTTGCTATTGTTAGTCAGTTGTAAGGGGAGGGAATGTGTCATTAGTATAGGACAAATATTTGTTTATAACACTATTTTGGTAACTTTTAGGTGTACAGACATCGGGCCAAGATTAGAGGCAGTTGTACCAAATGACAGGGATATTTCACCCAAAACTGAATATTCTGTCATTAATTGATCACTCTACTAACCTATAAGACCTTCATTCATCTTTGAAAAACAAATTAAGATATTTTTGATGAAATCAAAGAGCTTTCTGATACTGCACAGACAGTAATGCAACTGACACATCAAGGCCCAAAAAGGTAGTAATCAAGTCATTATTTGTGTTTTCTTTGCATACAAAAAGTACTCTCACAGCTTCATATAATTAAGGTTGAACCATTGATGTCACATGGACTATTTTAACAATGCCTTTACTACCTTTTTGGGCCTTGAACATGTCAGTTGCATTGCTGTCTGTGCAGGGTCAGAAAGTTTCATCAAAAATATCTTAATTTGTGTTCTGAAGAACAACATAGGTCAGGTTTGGAACGATATGAGGGTGATTAATTTGGGTGAACTATCCCTTTAAGGTAACCCGAGATGGATTTCCATTACGTTCTGAAAATAAAGAGGTGACATTAACAAGGAGTGAATAATCAAACTGTTCTCTGTGAATGAATGAAGAATTGGCTTGGCTAATTGTGTGCATTTCTGATGCACATTATATGGTTTAATTATAATCACAAAATGAATAATTTACATAAATGAAGAACTGAATTCTCCATTTCTCTCCATAAATGTTCTAACACATCAGTTTTCAACGCGCAGCTGTTGTCCCATTCGGTCCAATTCATTCATTACTAGACAGAGCCAGCCAGCCAGAGGCGAGCGAGGACACACCAGCTTGAGAAAATAAGACAGAGCAGTGGTCATTAAGGAAAGAATCAGACGATAGGGCTGTGAAAAGAAATGAGATATGAGAAGGAGTGAGTAAGAAGAGGAAAAGTTCAAAGTGAAGAAAGATAGAAAGGTAGAATTTGCCATGGACTGGGGTTAATTGAAGCCTGGGGTTCTGGACCCAGCCATGAATTACTAATGACTGTTTACACAGCTTGCTGTCAGCCTGTCCATATTAATCACAGGCACAGCATCAGCTGGAACCCATGCTATGCTGAACAGCACACCTGGAGCAAAACACTCTTTATGGATATGGACTATAAAATGCTTCATATAATGAAGTTAAATGAAAGAACTACACTTCCAGGAAGTCCTGGACCGTAAGACTATTAGGCTATTATTTTATATAATGGTAATGAGGGGTCATTTATAGGTGTGTTAAAGTTTTATATGTATCTGATGAGTTGCACAATTCAAATGGTGATTAAAGGTGTTTGTTTAAGGATGAATGAGCAATTCACTTAATCCCGCAGAAACAGAATTTATGTCATATTTTGAGGGTACATGATGGCGTTAGTGCCATCTAGTGGAAATTATAGGTTATGTTTATCCCAGCTTGGCAGTATTTATGAAAATAAGAAAAATAAATAATCATGCTGCATTTGAAAACTACTATATACATTTAAGATGTGATTTTTGATAGAGTTTTCTCCTTTTTTTTTCCTCAACAGAGAGTGGAAATGCATAGATGTCAGATAACACTCGGGTGAGTTATGTGTTGGTCAGAAAAATTACATGAAATAGCTTGATCCAATATTTTTGTCTTTTTAGTTAGGTTCACACATACTCAATATTTAATATAGAACCACTAATGTTCAAAGGGTTAGGGTTTATATGAATATTTAAAATGTTTTTTTATCTAGAAAATATTTTTGTTCCAAAACAGAAATTACACATAGCTGGACCTCAAATGTAAATTTTAAACTGCTTTTTTTTTTTTAAAGTTTATTTTAAATGCCAGTTAGCACTTTCAAACATTTTCTAAACCTTTGATGTTTATCTTCCATATATGTAAATTTCTCAAGTGTAATGCTGTGAATTTATAATAAAACATAGCTTTAATCTGTTTTCAGGTGTTTCTGTCTCGTTCAAGGAAAATCATTATGTGAAATCACAATCCAGCTTTACCCATCATCCTGAGGGCAGGAAGCCTGACTGCAGCAGTTTGAAAAAACATTAACGCAAAGGATGCAAACAGGGTGAATGGAGTTGGGAACTCACTGCTTTTCTGTCCATATCCCTTCTTTGCACTTCACTCCCTGGAATTGCTTCTCAACAAATCCCTACCCTAGTTTGTTTTACCGTGTTCTGTGGCTACTAACATGATAGGGCAGCTAATGCACCGTTTAGAAGTAACTATGACTTGGATTAATGATAATAATAATAATAATAATAATTAAAAAAATGTAAAAACTATTTATTTTACATGTGACCTCTTTTAAAAGCCTGCATTATAAAAATGTTAATATTTTGGGATTTATGAATTACCGTAAAACACTGACTGGATTCTCCAATATAGAAGGAAATATTTACAGGCTTGAATTCTGGGATGTACACTACGGCACAGAGCTGCACCACAGAGACATTTCCGGCCTGTTTTTATTTCTCTATCACCACCACCCCTGGACACACACACACACACACACACACACACACACACACACACACAAGCGGCAAAATTAGACATTGAATCTTGACCACTTACCGGAGAACCAGTTTACAAACAAGTGATCATTTATCGGGTTTCAAAATGTACAATAATTTCACACTATCCAACATTGTTTAAAAGGGGTATGTAAACAGAAGTTGAGAGTTCACTGTTAATATATTTTAAAAAATAAGTGTCAAAATTAGGGGCGGACTTCTCTGCCATTAGTAATTGTGCACAAGCCAAGTATATACAGAAGTAGGAAAGTGTTTTAAGTACTATGTATTGAGTGTATATGTTGAATTTCTGTATGTCTCTAATTCGATATTTACTTCTCGGCAGTGTTGGTGCTGTATAGTTATGTGTGCCATAATTATGATGTTCTCAGCTGGTACCGTTTTGTACTCTTGGTATGATCATTCTGTCCCACCAAGATAAACGAACAGCCTAGGATCGCCCATCAAACAGAAAATGGCATGGGAAAACCTGGAGGATGTGGTTCAAAACGCAAAAGCCCACAGGAAGTGACCACACTGTTTCCCCAGTGCCACTCCCTCCCTTCTTAAGACAGCTGAAGAGTTTAGACAATGCTGGATGAAGTTCTGAATGGAAAGGAAAAAAAAAAAAAAGGTTTGCTTTATTTATTGGGTGTCTGTCTTGTCAGATGACGTTGTATGTAGAAAATGCTGTAAATACACCATTAAAATGTATTAGTTCTAAAAGTTCATTAAAGACAACTCACCCACATTAATGAATAAAGATTTTACCTCTACAGACTACAATCAAGATATTTCATTCTGAGAGTTGTTCACAGGCCAGCGGTGTCCAATCTTGCTCCTGGAGAGATAGCTCCAATACTAATTAAACACACCTGAACCAACCAATCAGGTTCTTCTGGATTGCTAGAAACTTCTGGGCAAGGGTGCTTTTGGCAGGTTGTGACCAAAATCTGCCGTCCAGGAGCAGGACTGGACACCCCAGACCTGCATTAGGCAATACTGCAAAAGCTGCACACGATGTGTTATTGAGGAACGTACAAACATTGGTGGTTATAGCTAACTACATCTATTATGCTCATCTTTCTTCATAACCTTTCTACCTTCGTTCCAGTTGATTATAACCTCCGGCTTGACGTCGATAGGTCACGTAATTTCTTTCTTCATTCCGACTGGGCTTCTCAAGTCTGCATTCATTCCGACTGGTCCTAAAACTTCTTTTCCTTCGCTCTGTTCGATCTAAGAAAAACAGTTTCTTTCAAGCATCTATAAGTAAAATGACTAGGTTTATATTTTCAAATGACAACCTCAAGATAGCTCTCAGCGACAGCAGTCTCTTCAAACCTTCGTTGCAGCACCTCTTCACACAACAACCTTCACAGTGAAAGAAAAACTCGCATTAGGAACATGCAAACGTCAAAAACCGTCCCCTTTCCCGTCCCAGTAAAACACCAGACATTTGTTTGGTATAAAACTGTCATTACAGTGATTTATTATAATGAACCATGAAAATAGCCAACCAGTGCTGTGTCTGTGAGCCTCTGTCCTTCACACACACATACACTCACACACAAACAGTAAAAAAAAATAAACCAGAGAGGAAGAAATAAAAATAGTGCTACAGTCACAGAAACATTCAGCGTTTTTGTCAAGAGCGCTTGTATTTACAACCATATTCCAAAATGGGGATGGGAGCGAATTATACAAGCATAGAAAAGAAAAGAAGCCAATATTTACAACTGTTTCTGGAGAAAGCTGGAGTAACCACCTATACATTAAATTACACTTTCTACAAATAACCATTGATATTCAAAAATAAACCGCTTACCCCCTACAGGAAGGACCTCTCTTTCTAAAGCTGCCACAGAGAACAGCACGCATCTGTCTGTGCCGTATTTGCCTACCGTTTCTCATGCGCACTTCAAATATGCGCACGGATGCGGGCGGCACGCAAGCATACACGCTCCCTTCCGCTTAAAAACAGACACTCAAGCACACAGACTCGCTCATTCACACAAGTGCAGTCTCCTGGGGCAGTGAAGCGGCCTATCAGAAAGGTCTCCTCTGAATTTCTGCAGCGGTGCACAGATATTTTTGTTACATGGAGGAATAAAAAAAATAATAATTCTGTATTTTTTTTCTCTATACAAAACCTTTTTGCTATATAATGAGCCACTAGATAAAACAAGTAACAGATGAATGAAAAACAGGGGAAGAACGGGGAAAAAAGGTGAGGAGCAAACTGGAATGTCCCATTGCATTGCACTGCACTGGGAGAATAGAGGGAGGAGTCAACAGGAAGGGGGCGATTAAAATGAATAAAAACATTAAAAATAAAAAAAAGGACGTCTGGAAAAGACAGGATGGCAGTACAAGATTATGGGAAGGAGAGAGGTGTGGGGGATTCTGGGTAAGTGATGAGCACCAGGGTTCATTAACCATCATCTTTTACACAAAGTCTACTTTTACAGTTCTCTTTTTTCTTTTCTTTTTTTAAATGTACCCTCCCCCCCCACCGGTTTCCATTAGCCTTTGTGAAAATGTACATAGAAAATATTTACAGTGGTGCTGTGTTGCCTATGTTACACGATGTAGCTCCGCCCCTCTCTGAGTGAGTTTGTCTGGGGGGGGTGGGTTAAGGGGCTGTGGTCAGTGCCATCCTGTGCCCAAGTAGCCGGTGCTGTGAAAGGGGGTGGAGGAAGGGGTAGGTCCTCGGTTACCGCCGGTGATCTGCGAGACGCTCGGATTGGGTGGGGTCTGTGTGGGAGGAGTTTGTTGGGGAGGTGGTGGAGGAGGCGGGGGTAATACAGTTTGTTGATAAGTGGTTGGGGTTACTGAGGGGTTGGCTGGTGCTGACTGGTGAAGTAGAGCGGTTTGAAAGCCACCCATGTTGGGGAACGGGGGCGGTGTGGTGCTGGAGGCCGGGGCCGGAAGGGGCGGGTGTGGTCCTTGTTTGATTGACAGGAGAGTGCTGCTATTGAGTGGAGGCTGCTGGGAACTCTGTCCCTGAGGAGGTGGAGGGGGAGGTGGGGGCGGGGCAGAGCTCAGCAGAAGTTGATGCTGCTGCATCGAAGGAGGTTGCAGATTGACATGCAGCAAGGTGGGACCGGGTTGCGGGTGGGGAAGTGGAGGAGGGGGTGGTGGGGGAGGGGCGGCGCTGCTCTGGTAATGCAACGCGTGGTGGGTCTGCAGGAGAGGTTGGGAACCGGGAGGAAAGGGTGACGTAGGCTTGAATGCAGGAAACGGCGCAGCTGCAGTGGTGGGCTGAGCGGGGAAGTAGGAAGCCGAGGTGGGTGGAGCTGGGGGTGGAGGGGGCGGCGGCGGCGGGGCATTTTGGGGGTTATACTGAGGGAAAGTGGCCGGGCCGGACGTAGCCTGGGGTTGAGGCTGGTTCTGAGGCTGAGCTGTCAGGAAGGCTCGCTGGCCGCGGTAAGGTGAACCTTGGGGTTGCGCTTTGGGAGAGTGCAGGAGCGAAGGTCCGGCGTAGTGACTCTGCGAGGAGCAGTGAAGCTTGCTGGGCGTCAGTGCGGCTGGTTTGGAGCTCGAAGTCTTGGTGCTGGACGGCTGGACGGACAGTGCCTGAGGCTGAGAAGGACCACGAGGCTGTGCTTCACCATCTTCCTCCTTGGAAGGCCGAGGCACAGTTTGGGGTGCTGGAGAACAAGGCTGTAAATGGAAAGAGAAATGGTTTATGATGACGAGAAAGCTCATGTCGGCGAGAATATTACATTTAGGGAAGGTTCTCTTACTGCATGTGTCGAGGGACTCTTGCAGCTTTTGGGAGAAGGACATTCCTTCATCTGGGAGTCGCCACCCTCTGACTCTCCACTGTCTGAAAACGGGACAAAGCAGGTATTTTAATAACAAGATTAGTAGATCTTACCAAGGTTCTGACACCTTTTTATCAATGCATTTCCTTGATTTCTCTAGTCGTTTGGGCTAGATCTAACCTACTGCTCCAGCACACCTGCCCGATAACCTAGATTAGCCGTTTTATTGTTTGACTAGTGACTTTAGGAGCAGAACTGGACACCTCTGAAATGACTGGATGAACTTTTTTTTCTTTTTCTTTTTTTTAAAGACTTGGACCAATTCATGGGTTTTAAAAAATATCACAAAAAACATGGAAATCACAATCCAAAATTCCCTGATGTTTGCAGGGTTGTTTTACCTGCATCCTTACGATGGTCACTTAACAACAAGGCCCTGTGGTAGCTTCGCTCCCTGGCCTGCTCTACTGATGTTGAAGATGTCCTGTAAATGATGAGAGAATTGTATATGCATAAATATTGTTTCAAATACAGTTTTCAAAACTCAGTAGGCCCACCTGTCCATCCAACTATTTAATATATCTCCACAGATATGTAAATAGCCACAAGACAGCCTGATATCTTGATAAGAGTTTTAATCCAAACATTTAAAACAAACTATAAGCTGTGTGATCAGTTCACTGTCATGGAAGGAAATATACTTTAGAGACGTACCACTGCCCTTCTCCATCTCTCTCCCCCTGAGGTGGGCCGTCTGGCTCCTCACTGTGCTGAGGGGTCCTAGGAGTTGGTGTTGCTGGGAGAACAGGAGGCTCAGGGGCCACTTCTACTGCGACAGGGAAAACATCTACTGGTGGTGCTGTGGACACAGGGGAACAACACTCTCCCTTGGAACCACTTCGCCGTGCCTCACGCTGACGTTTCCTGTACTCCAGAAGAGACACCTAGCAACACAAACACAAGATGTCAGCTAACAGTTCAAATAAGCGGAATGCATAATTTTTGATAAAATTTATTCCAGCTAGTTCAGTTTAGCAGACAATACATTTCAAGGTGTATGTAAGTTTTTGACTCTTCTAAAGTCAAAAAAATGACATAACATGTTTGTAGATATATAGGAAACAAAAAATAAAATAAAAATAATGCTATAGCCAGTAAATCTACTCTTTAACAAGAAACTTTTACATTTATACATCTGCCAGATGCTTTAACAGACCTTTTTCTTCTGTGGGTTCTTGGCAGCACTTCCCTCTCCTGTGCCATCACCACTCAACGAGCGAGTAAATGTCACGCCGCTGCTCTCCTCACTGCAGGAATAAAAGGGCGCCGCCTCACTGAAGGGGCCAGTAGAGGTTGAATCCGGCCTGTATGCCCCCATCTCCAAGGTGTGAGAAGGGGTGAGGTCTCTCAGATTAGAGTTCACTGGGGAAAACGAGAGGCCTCCTCGGTCTGGACTCTTCATCCAGGGAGGGTAAGAGGAAGCCGGTGTCTCTGGTGCTGAGGCAGCTTCTGAACCACAAACGTCAACCTCCATGACTTCATCTACTGCAACGTCCTGTGGCTCAGCATGGGAGGGCTGAGGACTCAGAGACCCCATAGATTTTGTAGATTCCTGTGGAGCAGTATCAGAGCCTGCAGTTCTCACGCTGGGAGATGCCAACAACGAAGGAGGTCGCTCAACCTGACAAAAGACAGCAAAATGTGTTAGATGTGCTAATGCGGCAAAACTCCTCAGTAGCAGGTACAGGATATTTAAATAGTGAACTCACGTCTTGTGTACTGGGCCTCCGGCTTCCATCCGGAGAGCTGTCCATAGATGACTCGCTCTGTGAATTTGCAAAGATGTGTCATGATCATTTTGCTGTCTTTAGGCAAATAATGCATCAAATCGCAAAGTTTGGTAAATAGCAAAAGTGTTAGTGCCCTCTTGTGTCAGAACTACAGAGTTGTCATATTTTGGAGATAGCACCACAAAACCAGTAATATGCATAACTAAAGTTTTAATTTGGACAACTTTAAAGGTGATTTTCTCAATATCTAGGTTTTTTGCCCCCCCAAATGCAAGATTTCTAAATAGTTGTATCTCAGTCAAATATTATCCTATTCTAACAAACCATACATTAATGGAAAGCTTATTTATTCAAACTTTCAGATTACATATACATTTAAGAAAAAAATAAAAAACAAAACATGACAATGTGTGTATATTTATTATGTAAATATATATATATATATATATATATATATATATATATATACATATATATATATATAATACAAACACATGCATGCACATATTTACTAAAAATGTTGTTACACTTTAAATATATTTATATATAATTAATTTATTAATATTAATAAATTAAGTAATTTTGGATGCGTCATTTTACAGCACTTAAACTACATTATCATTAGGTTTAATTGTTGAAATATCAGGCACGTCTATGGCAACAATCTTACCTCTTGTGGCAGAGGGAGGCTGGGAATCTGCAAGGGTGTTGAGGGCTCAGTACTGGGTTCCTCTGGCCGTGAACGAGGAGGCGTGGCAAGCAGCAGGGGTGTGCCCGGTGCTTCTGTTGACTCCGTTCGGGTTGGGGTGGCACAAGGAGACCCGTAAGGGGTGGAAGTCTCGGACATACAAGGATCGAGTGAACATAAGCGCCTTTTCTTCAACGGGGTAGGCAACTCTGCAAGCACATGGACCAAGTAAAGTTAAGCACAGCTTTAGACAAGCTTTAAGTTATTCATTTGGAGCAAGACATGGACTGCTGACCCACCTGGTAGTGAGCAACTGCCGTTGAGGGGTAGAGGGCTGTAGGACTCGCCGTTTATAGAGGGGCTGAGAGGGCTCTCACTAGGCATTAGCAGAGAAGGGCGTCCTCCACCTGGGCTGGTGGAGCCCTCCTCTTCTAAAGCTTGCTTTAGCCAGCGCTAAGCAAAACAATAGAGTTAGACCAGAAACTTTTTTGCCTAAATATGAACAGTTAAAAACTGAAACTTGTGGGATTTTTTTATCCTGCAGTATTAATTGCCAGAAAACCATTTCATTAGCAGAAAGTTATCAATTTTTACCTTCTTGCAGGACCCAGTGGTAGTTGGTGTCTCAGGCAATTCTCTCGAGCGTCGCCGCCCCGTGGGAACTCCCAGAGTGCTGGGGCTACGGTTAGCCAGAAAAGGAGATGAGAAGCGGACGTAGTGTTTGGGTGTGCTGTAGACGTGTGAACTGCAGGCCATGCCCGGTAAAGAGTTCAACTGCGTGGCCAAGACCTCAGGATCACTACTGATCCGCAAAGGCCTCTCAGGGGGAGGCTCCGGAGTCTGCGAAGCAACCCGTTCCAGTTTGTCAACACCCATCCACTCACTCACTAAGTGCTGGTGGAATAGAGAACATGCAAGTTGGAAAAATGCACAATAAATTGCTGTGTAATGCATTCTATGGGTGAAGTTTTTACCTTTTTAGTTTTGGGGTACTTCTGTCCACTGCGGCAAGTTGGGGCGGGTGAGCCGCTGTGGGGCGGGCTGGCGTCAGGGGCATGTGTCGGTGGAGTGTCAGCCTCAGGGGCCAAAGGAGTCTCTCCATCATTAGTCTCTGTTGTTAAGGGCTCTAATGTGTCACTGGGGGAACTGGGTGGCAAGTCGGAGCAGGCACTGACCGTTCGGGCTCGCCGCCTCTGCTGTCCGATGTGCGTTCGGTTCCGCGAGAAGCTTTTTCTCTGTTTGTTACGGCTCACCTTTGCTGGCTTCAGACAAGGCTCCTCCTTCACTACCTCTAACATGGGCTAAAGGTCCAAACAATGAACAATATATCAGTATTTTTCAATTACACACCTATCAGCTGCTTATTAGCATGCATATTACTAGAATGATAGCCATTTATTAGTGCGAATTAAGCACATATTAATGCCTTATTCTACATGACCTTATTCTAAATCCCTAATTCTACCCAATACCTACACTTCACAACTACCAATAAGCAGCAAATTAATAATTTATTGAGGGAAAATTTGTAGTTAATGTTACCTACAAGTGTTACCTATTCTAAAGTGTTTACCAAAGTTTTTGTTTACATAATATATGTGTGTACTATTTAATTACGCATATATAGACACACATACACAATATATATTTTGAAGATATGTACAATTTAAATTATATTATAATTATAAATATATAATATATATATATATAAATAAATTTTGCTTAAATATATACATGAATGTGCTGCCATTAATTGCAACCAAAATAAAAGGTTTTGTTTACATAATAAATGTGTGTACTGCGTATATTTATGTATTTATAAAAAGTATATGCATACATGCGTTAAGAAAAATTTATAAAGTTTATAATACATATACATATATGCATGTAAATACATATAAATATTTTCAAAATATATGCTGTATGTGTGTATTTACATTATAAATGCATGTAACATTAACATTTCACATTTTAATTACAGTCAGATGTGACCAAATGTAAATTACACGCAGAGCCAGTAGCTATTTATTTTGTCTGCGACTCATTTCAAGCGAGTCAGAATCAGTTGCACATGATAAACGCGCTGATTTAGCGCCGTACGCGCATGTACATTGAAGGTTACGCACCTGTAACGTGGCAGGAGATTCGGCCTCTGGTGTAGCAGGAGGCTCTTCCTTAATCTCGCTGCGTCCACCAACTTCCCCTTTGGTGCCGATCCTTTCCAACGCTTGCTCCCTCCGCTTTTCTCTTTTCTCCATACGAGCAAATGCCTGCAGAATGGCCTCCATCTTCCTCTCTTCACGTGTCTATATGAATGATAGACAGACAGAAAGCAGCAAAGAAGACAACAGAGAAAGGTTGAGTCTATTTTGCAGCTGACAGTTGGCAACCCAGCTAGCTACTTAGCGCAATCAGCAGGCCATAGCCAGCAGCAAAGGCGGGAAAAGAGAGAAATGGGACACTTTTCTTCTAGTCAAGAGGAAACATAAGACACCCCCAAGGTCTGAGAGGCGGCATGTATGTGTGTGAGAGTTTCTGTACTCTCTTTTGTCCTAGCAAAAAAGAAAGGCAACAAATACCACACAAGGGTGTCTTGAGGTGGGCCATGTTTAGCGACTGAGGGTTGCATGCCTGGACTTCAGTCTCAGCATGGGGTCAGTGAGCACAGGACAGTGGGGTTAGTGTGTGGGTTCTCCTGTATAGTAACAGGTGGGGGGGTGGGTTGGGTTGGGGGTCGTTCAGGATATGAAGGGGTAGGTTTACCTCCTTGTTTCTCAGAGCTCTGCAGCAGGAAGCCCCTGCGTCGTGACGATGGGACTCCTCTGCCGGGCTGCCCTGAATGGTGCCGAAAGAGACAGCCATCAGGGTTTAAACACACACAGGCCTCTAATTCGCTCACACCCCCATGCACACACTCATACGAATCAGCCTAGTCCTTGCTGTATGGGTAGTGCGGTTGGGGTTTAGAGCTTCAGTATGGGCATACCGTGTGATTAATTGACATATATTTCACCGTAAAGCTGCTGGTTTTGACAAAGCTCCAGTCTCGGCACTGAAATAACTAAACGCATAAAAATAAGGGGGTACTGATGGGAAAAAGTGGTCTCTATGGGAAGCGTCTGCTGCTATATATTTTCTGTTGAGCTACTGAAACCAACTTTCCCCATCCATCTAAAACAAAACTTTTTTTTTTTTTTTTAAAAATACAAATGTATCTGACAAAAGCATTTTCATGATTATTTTAGGTTATTATTTTGATAATAATATTTTAATTATTTTGATTTTTTTAGAACAAGGTTTTTCCGGTAATCTGGTAAATAACGAAACGCATAAAAAAGCTCGTTTAAAGTGCAGTGTGTAAATATTTGCGCCATCTAGTGGTGAGGTATAAAAATGTCGTCGTCTGAGACAGCCGAAAGTAGCCTAGCTAGTGAAGCGAGGCAATGAGGCAAATTAAGGAATTATATTTACTTATATAATACTTATATTAATATTATTGTTACTAGTTCATTGTGTCAGTGTTTTATTCGCAACAACATAGTCACGAAACTCACTCTGTAGAGAAGTTTGTCCATTTAGGGCTACTTATGCAAAATAGTGACTGCCATGTAAGGTGTATATAGATAGAAATTGCTTATTCTAAGGTAATAAAAACATAACAGTTCATTATGTTATGTCTTTATACACCTCTGAAAACAGTTGTGTATATTATATTGCAATTCTGTCAATAGATCATCCTAAATATAACACACTGCACTTTTAAGAGCATGTAACATCTAAGTATGTCATTTACTTTATTGAACAGCTTAAGTTGGGGGTCAGTTCCAGGAGAGATTCTTAAATCCCCAGACCAAGCACCAGTACCATTACATTGCAAAAGAGGTTTTAGAGAACTCAAGATCGATAGGGAATCAGAAATGTTTGTGAATTGCCTGACTGTCTTGTTGCAGCAGAAAAACTGAGAAAGCACCACTAATAATGCACCAAAGTCTGATATCGAATTAATTTATCCACCGTTCACAGCTGCTGTTTACAGCATTTACAGCTGCTTTTTTCTGTAAGTCATTTCAGGATGGGTTGTGAGTTTTATTTTCCTGAACATTCCAGCAGTCACTGCCAACTTCACAATGTTTATTGAGGAAAATTTTGGAAGTGCAATGGGTTCAGAGCCTGTTTTTCACACATTTTTTCCATTTGCCGTTCACGGCAAGCAAACTAAACAAAAAAAAAGCACCACACACAGTAATGTCCACACTAAAACATTCACATAAAACATGTACATGGTAAGTGAGAGAGCTACTATACTATCTAAGGTTGATCTCAAGCAACTACGTAACCAATAGCCAAATTTATTACACAACCAGACAGAATTATTAGGGTTAAAATCAAGTTTCATTTTTCAAAACAATTCAGTGTGACAGTCATTGCAACTTTAAATGACCATTTTTTAATTAGTCAAGAGTCTGACTCAGTAATTTACACCCTAACATATTTCGAATATAAAAAGTAGACAGTAAAAAGTTGAGTTTTTGTAGAAAGCAGTGTTTAATAGATGCCTGATTGGACGTGAATGGTTGTAAAAGTGCTTTACAATGGATAAGGCTTTTAGACAGAGGATCATATAGTAGAATACCATCACACTGAGTTCCATGTTAATAGCAGGTTCTTTCATTTAAGCACGATCTCTCACTACTAACATGGTCTTGACATTTAGTCATGACACAGAGGAGAGAAATGACTGCAGATGAAACACTCAGTCCAGTTCTTAACATTCCCTCATGGAGAACCAAAGAGGCTCCATAAAAGATGAAGTATGAAAAAGGAAAAAAGCAACAAGGATGAGTGCCCTCGCGCTACCCTTCAGGAGGTTAAACTACACAGCGACAGGAACAGAGAAGCGGTGGCGGCAGCAGCGAAATTAGCGGGAGGTTCAGAGGGGGTGGAGGGGGAAGAAAGGAATGGTGGAGCATTCTGGGAGCTACCCAAATCACCACACACACCGGGAGGCAGAACGAGGAGGGGGGGGGGAGACAAGGGAGGGTGGGGGCGGGGCAGTAGCGTTTCCATGGCGACCGGGATTGCCAAAGTGGTCGTTTTCCCCTGGACGCACTTACCATCTTCCTCCTCCTTTCTGCAATCTGCTCCTCTGACTCCATCTCTACTTCATTGCTAACGGAGGTTTTCTCTTCTAGATCCTCTATTAACTCAGGATCCTGCAAGAGGGGGAGAGGGCCTTTATCATCGCCTGGCTACAGACCAGGAGAGGAGCATTAGAGGGGGAGAGCGAGTGCGGGAGGTGTCGATTCGGGGCCAAGATCTTGGGTCACAGACAGACCAGATTGTACTTGTGAGAATCTGTGCATCAGTGCAACTATTAAAAAGATCAGAGCGGATTTCCTCTGTTCTAACTGTGCCAGAATTGCTGACAACCCTTCCTGGGATGTCCTGATATATTACATATATGGCACCAGGATGGCAGGGAGTTATGAGGGTGGATTCTCGCACACTTTCAAAGCGTGCCAAACAAGCAAGATTTAACGTTCTGCCACCGGCCACCAATGAAATACGGGAACGTATGAGCAAAATAACGCAGAAATATGTTTTCTGGTGATCAGGCGGTGTAATTAGGGCCAGGAAGGAAATGTGGATGAGTAAACAGATTATTAGAATGACTGAAAATATCCAATGAAGAAAGATTCATGCACAGATTAAGACACATGGATCGTAATTACATGCAAACAAAGGGTTTTTCGACCTTTATAGATGAAGGGACTGCTTTACCCAGACTCTCAGCCACCCCCCAATTTTTTAAAAAAGCTAGATTTGCGCTGTTAGTCTTTGCGTAAAACCATTACTTAAAGTAATTATCAGCATTAAACTACCTTTCATGGATGAAGACAGGTGTGTTTTCATTTTGTGAGGTGAGATGGTACTTAAGTGGGTAAATATGAGACTGATTTCATTAACAGTGTCTATCATACCTGATTGTTAGATATGGAGAGCCGGAGAGGAGAGAGTTTTCTCTGCTTGGGGTCATTGAGCGATTTGCCCTTGGACCCGTCACAGTCCATTGTGAGGTTCTGGTTCTGTCCGCTTTCGTCCCGTGATGGTTCTTTGTCCTTGCGGCCGCGCCGTCGTGTGCTAGAGCCCAGATTCTCAGTGGGTTCCAAGTTATGCTTGAGCACAGGGCATTCCTGATTGCCCTTCACACACGCACAGTCCACCTTATATTTACTATCAAACAAGATGAGAAACAGGAGAAGTTGTGAGAAACGTGTAAACGGTCAAGCTGACCAATTAGAATTAACTAGTGCTGTCAAACGATTAAATAAAAGTTTTTGTTCACAGAATATATTTGTGTGTGTATTGTGTATATTTATTATACATGTATAAATGCACACACATATGTATACATTTAAGAAAAACAGTTCTATATTACATATTTTTATAAGTACTTCCAAACGATTAAATGCGATTAATTGCACCCAAAATGAGTTTTTGTGTAGATAATATCTGTTTACTGTTTATGTATTATGAATATATGAAAACACACACATTCAGTATATATATA
>JAUMHE010000046.1:11484707-11506408 GCA_032359235.1 Enteromius mattozi
GATACGATTAATCGCAATTAATTGTTTGACAGCAGTAGAATATACATGTCAGATGTAATTACATGAGTGACACTTCAGTTACACAGTGCGTGTTCTTACCAGCTACCGTAGTCATAATCAAAGCCAATGGTGATCTCACTCCCCTTGGAGATGGACCTCAGAGAGTAAATGTATAAATGCAGCATGCCTTCCTCGATTACGTGCCGCACCTCAGCATTGGGAGTGCAGGAGCGACGAATGAATCGAGCCTCGTTTCCGAAGCTCCGCGCGTCCACGCACATTTCCAAACCGTCAAACTTAGAGTAGAACAATACAAAAGGGTACGGCCTGCGAACAAAACAGCGTTAAAAAACAAAAACCCGAAACCAAAACAAATGCTCAAAAGCCCGAAGTGTCTTTTCAAGTACCTCTTAAAGAAGTAACCATTGGCTTCAAATTGCTGTCGTAGCATGACCTTCCCCCTGTACTCGATTATGAGCGAATCGGCAGCCAAGTCCCGAACAGCCTTAAGAATGCGCTTGTTCTTCTGTATGTGACTCTGGAAGAAAAAAAAGAAAAAATTAACAATGAGCAAGTCGTACAAAGCCACACCAGAAAAACAGACTGATATTCTGGCGGAATTTGGAGTATTTAATACCTCTACGGGTGGTTTGAAGGCTGCGGTGTGTGTGTTGTAGGCCAGCGTTTTGCCATCTCTGGCTTCTTTTACTCTTAGCAGTATCCGCACTTCTTCACTGTACTGGTTACTGCTGGCTTCCTCATAGCGCTCCATCCACGACTTCATCTTATTCTCCCAAAGAGAGGGAGGATCTGTCGGCTCACACTCGGGAGCTGAGCCCTAAGGACACGGGATGGAAAACAAGCAGCGTAAGCTAACACATATGAGGAGTTATTTGGGGGGTAGATTTGGACAGCTCCAGAGTACTCACCTTTACTCTAGATGATTTTCTAGAGCCTTCACGGAATGACTGAAAGAGAAAAACGAGCAGAAATCAGACTTGTATGTTTCAAGACAGGTGCAATAAGAGGGCTGGGACGATACATCGGTGCATTGCGAACCGAGAAATGATTCAGCATCGATTCTGAGATCTCCCGAACGCATCGTGTTTCCTGTGGAATCGATTCTGAGATTTTGAACAGCAGATGGCACTATATGCTTTAGTAACAGTCGTAGTCACACTTGAACCTAAAATAATCATTCATAAAATTTGCAAGGGTTGAAGCGAATTACATGGGTGTTCACAGTGGGCTGCGTTTACATTAATCTAGCATCATAAAAGCATGAGGTGAGGTGAGCCGAAGTGAAATTACATGAATACACAAACGCTCTACTTCATGAGCATTTGAGTTAGCGGATAAAAACTAGATTAGAGTTGCCATCTACTGTTAAAATCTAGGCTCAGAGTTGACTCCAGAGGAATTGTGATGCACTCGGAAAATCTCAGAAGTGATCTCGAATTGATTCTGGATCGATGTATCATCCCAGTTCACGATTAGTGTTCGTTGCGTGATTCAGACCTTCTTGGCCCTGGCCGTAGCCGGGGGCTCCTTTTCTCCACTCTTCTTTCGTTTCTTATCAGTCTGTTTGTTGCCGAGACGTGCTGTTGTGAGTGTGATGCTGGTGGGGGTGTGCTGAAACGCTGTGTACAACTCTAGTGGAACCTCATCCCCGCTTTCTGTAGCACTGGTGTCCCCGTCTGCAACAATACACACATTACATGAGCTTGTACAGTTAACTTAACAACCTCAACACCAAAGTACAATATAATATGCAACCCCTTTAAACATAAATAATAGATAACTAGACGCTATTGTCCTCAAAGTGCAATTGGACATCGACTCAAGCTGCAGCTGTAATGCCCAAGCACCTCCAGCAGGTGGCAGTAGAGGCAGAGAGCTCAGATATTTCCAATCTTAGAAATCTCTAGCAATTATTAACATCACTGCAAGGAGAGTTTCTTATAGAATTGCCAGCATAGATTACAGGAGGGTCAGATATACATTTCACGTTATACAAAAGCTCATATGAACCGTTATGGTGTATAAAGTCTTTACACTCTAAAGATGCTTATCTGCAACTGTGGGAAAAAGCACTAGTGGCATTGCTTCTTTGGGAGAGGTTGAACGTGCCTATAGGTGTGTTTGTTTGTGTGTATGCATGAAAGAAAAAGAAGAAAAAAAAAAAAGAAAAAAAAACTCACCAGACATGTTCTCTCTCTTCCTGGTTTGCAGCAGGATGGCGTGCTCTCGGTCCAGGGTGCGTGGCTGACAGCGTTCACACAGGTAGGTCTCGGGAATGTGCTGCCGGTCGATCCCCATGCAGTCTATGTGCTGCCACACACTAACACACAAAAAGAGTGATGAATGAAGAGAGATGGCTTAAACGAAAAAAAATTGAACAAAGAGACTGACAGATCCTGCTATGCAAACATTCAATCAACTGTCAGTTTTCATCTACACACATCTACAATTCCCAGCCTTGTCGAAAGTGCTAATCTCATAAGCAAAGAATGGGATCCTGTCCCTGCAAACATTAATGACACTGTTTAAATAACAAAAAACAACAAATAAATATATGTTGCATTTTAACAGATTAAGCTATGACCAAAATAAACATTGTTCTTTTAAAAAAAAAAAAAAACCCTGAAATATTGCACATGCAATAACATTAAAAACTTGACTTAACACAACATTTCTGAACATTTCTGGCCATAAAATTAAATCAACATCAACATACAAACTAGCTATAAATATTGAACAAAGTGTTTTTTTGTTTTGTTTCTTAATGCATTTAAGATTAGGGGCTGGTCACTATGTTAGACTACACGGCTCTGAACTATCTGTATCTATAATCTATCTATTTCTATCTTTTTTTTTTTTTTACAAAATATAAAAATTTTTGCAAAAAATATTAACACTACTACTGTTAAAAATTTGGTAAGTTATTTTAAAATGTTTTTTCCAGTAAGAATACAGTAAAAAGTTTTATATTTTTCACATTTTAATGTAATTTAAAAAGAACTGTTTTCTATCTTAATACATTTTAAAATGTAATTTATTCCTGTAATCTAAGGCTTTCGGCATCATTACTCATTACTATTCTTCAGAAATCTTTCAAATGCTGATTTATATAATAGACTGAATATTATTTACTTGAAATCAGAAAACTTGTGTAGCATTATAAATATCTTTACTGTGACTTTTGATGATTTTAAAGTGTCCTTGCTCCATATAAGTATAACATGGACATTTTTATCCTACACCTAAGAGCACATCTGGGGCTTTTTAGACAATTTTTGACAGATACAGGTCTCTACTACCTAGAAAATATATATTTTTTAATATCACAAATTACATTAAAACACTTAAATTACACACACCCGTGACACCATCCAAAATCACTCTTACTAACATCTTAATGTCTGACTCTGTCTAGGACCCACCAATTGTACTACGCATGATCCATTTAAAGGGATAGTTCACCCAAAAATGAAAATTCTGCCAATATTTACTCACCTCCATGTCGTCCAAATCTGTACGACCTTTGTTTATTTTTACAAAACAAATTAAGACATTTTTAATGAAATCTGAGAGCTTTCTAACCCTCCATAGACAGCAACACAACTGAAAAGTTCCCAGACCCAGAAACGGAGCAAGGACATTGTTAAAACAGTCCATGTGAAAGATTGCACAGAAAGGACTCAGTGCTGTTTACGTTCAGCATGTGCGTGTTTTCTCCTGAACGTAAACAACCAATGTTTAATCAATGTCCTTAATATGTTTTTTGGGTCTGGGAACATGTCAGTACCGTTGCTGTCTATGCAGGGTTAGAAAGCTCTCAGATTTTATCAAAAATATCTTCATTTGTGTTCTGAAGATGAACAAATGTCTTACAGGTTTGGAACAATATTAGAGTGAGCAATTAATGACAGAATTTTCTTTTTTGGGTGAACTAACCCTTTAAACCAGGCCTAATAAACTCCAGATATGTAAGGCATTTTAGACAGCTTATGATAGATAATCAACTTGCAGGGTGTTAAAGCTCAGCCATGAATGCTTCAATTACACATGCAGACCTAGTTTGAACATGTGGACCCACCTGCACTTGTCGCAGCAGATCATGTAGCCATCGTCATGGGTGAAACCGCAAATGCAGCGTGTGATGTCAGCACCGTAGCTGCCGTCTTCCGAGGTGCTGAGCGTGGTGCCACGCGACGCCTCGTCCTGCCCGCCCGGCACGAACAAGTTCTCGCCTGGCCGGCCCCCGGACACAAACAAACCCTCGCCCGGCCGGATCAGCACCGAGGGAGGCGGGGACGCCGGCGGGGTGGGTGGGGGTCGCGCCCCATAATTGTGGTCCTGGAGGAGGAACCATTAGAAAGTAGTGAAGCAAAAGCATGATCAGATAACCCAGAATGCAGATAAGCAGGTCAACAATGTAAATGCAGGGCAGGATGTTACTCACGGCGTAAGGCAGACCGATGTAGCCGTGGGAGTGGTGGGAGCTGCTGCTGTAAATCTGGTGAGGGTAGCTGGACTTCTCAACTACCACAGAGCTCGCCTCCACAGATTCTGGTCTGCTCCATATACACAAACACACACGGGGAAAAAAAGAGAGAGAGAGAGAGGCCAGAATGAGGAACAAGTCTGACAAGGCGTGTTTTTTAAGCATACAAAAAAAAAGAAACAGGTTTGACAGCAGTGAAACAAAAGGGAAAGGAAGATGGAAGATTAAAAAAGCTTGCTGGGTTGAAAGGAGAACTTTATTCACCAACGAATCAACGGTTGTGTTATTGCATATTTTAGCATGACACAGAAGACGACAGACCTCAGTAGTGACCTGCTATGTGTACGTGTGTGTGTCCTGTCATGCCCTCAGCTGGCGGCGACGCGGCTTGTAGAAAGTGAAATAACAGGATCGCACTTCTCTGTAATCTCACAATGAAGTCTGTCGCAAAACCCCGAACCCTATCTGGACTACACAAACATGGCCAACGAAAGAGCCCTCGCTTCCACGTGTTATTAGTAAGCAAATGAAATGAATGGAAGGAGATTTAGAGTAAAACCAGAAATGGCTGGAGTGTTTTGCGTATAAAATTGGCTGCAAAAGAACCCTTAATGCCAAGTTCCGTTGGCAGAAGAGATGGACCCTTCCAGACAGATTTGTAATTGTATATATAAACACAACAGCAATGTTTTTTTTCCTCACACACACACAAAAAAAATGTGTCAAGGTCAAACAGATAGAAACCGATTACACGCTTAACCTAACACCAGTGCACTCATATAAACAACAGTTACAGGGTAATTTGCATATTACTACTACACTCATGCATATAAAGCAAGCATGTGCTGTTTTCAACATGCGAGAAGACAAAAACAAGCACATATATACAGACACACACACGCCGTAGTCCTTCAAAAACTGTATTATCTATAAAAATGGTTCTAAACCTACCATAAAATAATGTTTCTGCAGCGTAAACAACACAAGCAGTGTGACTGCACAGAAACCGCTCTGTATGTGTGTCTCTTTCCTCTTTTTGCTTTATTCCCACTTAATCATTCGTCTTTTATCATGTCTTACTGCAAGCAAAGAGAAACAGTACCTGCTGGCCTTCTCGTCACAGTCACCTCGTGCTCTGTCCCTACCTCACGTTCGCACTTCCTGATTCAGTTGGCGCTTTACAGTCCAACTGTCAAAGTGAAAGTGTGTAAACTGCTGAGGGGCGGACCTTTGACTGTGTGTGTGTGTGTGTGTGTGTGTGTGCACAAGTCAAATGAGAACAAGAGCTCTTACGAAGAAATGGCCCTTCCAGGCAGGCGATAAATGATTAGCAGGTTTTATTGATGCTTTTACGTTGCAGTGTGGTTTTAGTGATAAGATTATCAACGCGGGACAGGTGACAAGCCGGGGGATTTCCTGAGCATCAGTGACAATAAACTACAGTGTCTTTATGAAAAAAAAAACAGTTGCCTCTCTCGGCAAGGTTAGGAGGAGAACTTTAAATAGGCAGCGAGTCAAAACGAGACCGGGAGAAGGTGTTTGAGTAGGTGTGAATGCAGAGAGTGGTTTGAGAGATTTAAAAAAAAAGAAAAAGAAAAAAGGGATTACCCAAACGCAGCATTTAAAACGCAACATTATTTTGATCACATACAAGAATTGTGACATCTTGTTTTTGCAAGCATTTGCATGACTTGAAATGAACACCGAACTGTTACTGTCCTGTGTAATAACCTTCTCCTCTCAATTTTTTTATTCATAGACAGCCAAAAGTCAGTCTTCAAGAAATAATGTTTGGTGACGAGTCAGTGTGTGTTCACACAAGACTTGACAAGTCTATAAGACACGACAAAATCAATCACAGCCAATCAGAAGAGCACGGGGCCTCTCTCTGCAAGCTCACTACTGTCTCATACTAGAATTGTAACAGTGGGTTATGTATTGTAGTGAATAGACATTATTCAAAATACATATTCAGTGACTGATAGAATCTTTGTCTTGGACTACATTCACAAAAAAAGTTAACAGTTTGAGCAGTTCCTTCTCCTTTAATTTATCTTCAAGATCTGAGGGAAATCCATTGCTGCTTTCATTATGGCTATGAAGTCACGCAAACAGAATATTTTTTATATTGTACAAAAACGCTTGTCATATATTAAGTCCGAAAGGAAACACTTTATTTTAAGGTGTCCTTGTTACACATTACATGTACTTACTGCTACGCAAGTAACCCTAACCCAAACCATATAGTAGGTACATATACTTAATCAATATTCAGTAATTACACTGCAACAAAAGACACCTCAAAATAAAGTGTAACCGCTCAAAACAACAAAAAAAATCATTATGCACAGGAACCTTGCACACTTGAGTTTGATGCATATTAAATTGTAAAAGGAAATTCACAAAAACAACTGAGTTTGACTCCATGTCTTCTCTCTTCTTAAAGGCAGTAAAAAAAATTGGAAATACTGGGTCCATCCAATCCTGAGAGTTCAAAAATTTTAAAGTTTACTTCAGGATGTTAGTCTGATGCTCTGCTAGCGATACTGAATTTTGCTTGTACGGTGGCTCTGAACTGTCAAAACACATCTCTAATTTCTTTGTGTGAAAATTTCAGGTTCAGGGTGCTAGAACCTTAAGGCTTGTAAAATGTAAAAATGTAATTACAGACTATTTACATTGTGTAGTTAAAAAAAGAATAGATACACACTAACCATATATTATATATTATTTATACATTTCATAAATTTGTATATAGTTGAGGAGTGTGGCGTGTCAGAATTGTGAAATAACTCGAATTGAGGAATTGAAATTACTAATCGGAAAGAATGTTTTGCAGTGAAACGGTGCAGGGTTAAAATCCATAAATAAATAACAGCCTTAATATTGAAATAACATAGCAGCACAACATGCTGTTGTATGCTGCGTCAAACAAAAAAAAAAAAAAAAGAGCATTAAAAATAAATAAAAAACAAAAAAAAGGATCACAGAGAGAAAACACATGACAGATGGAAAAGACAGAGGACTGTGTGTGTGGTGATGTAATTGAAGCTCCAATTAAATGTAATGGGTATGCATGTGCTAATCATAGCCCACCGCTCCAGAGACAGCTTAATATGGAACAGACACAATTCACACACATACACACCTGTTGAGAGAGAGCGGGGCGACGGATAGGGCACTGAAAGAGTAACATTACATGCATAGACATGAAATCACTCAAAAAGCAGCACAAAGCAGTGTCCATCTAGGGCTAGAAGAGGTTTAGAGGGATTACAGCAGCCGTTTCGGGTCCAATGGCATTTTAACGGACTTGCTGTTGACATCACGATGATGCACAATGCCTGGTAACCATGGCAACCTCTGCCGCAGGCCCAGGGTGGGCTGACCCTGACTGAGGAGTAATGTCAGGAACAAGCAATAAGCCACGCAAGAAACGTGTGACGCTCAGATGAGATCTGGCGATGCGAAGACCACCCAGAGATAAACAACGTAACATTTATTTCCTGTATGTGGCGCATCTCGTTTTAGCAGCAGGTGGAGATCTCTCCTAAAGCTTGTGGAATAAATCTGCGTCTGCAGACAGGCGTAAGGACGCCCGAAAGACACTAACACCCAGTCGGGCGTAAAGCTGCGTGGCAGCACGGCCTCTTAAGCAGGCTAAAGCTCCAGGGCCCAGCTGTCACTCAGCCGGTCGCCATGACAACAGGCCCTGCGCAGTGCAGGGGAGAGCACCATGGCAACACACAGTGACGAGGCAATGGGACGGAGCTCTGCATTTAAAGAGAAACACACTGCTTTCATTCAAGCGCATGCTGCAGAGGGGAGGGAGGGGTCTGCTGTGCGGCACGTGAGGTCACATCTATTAGACGTTTAACAGCTGCGCTTCCTGCACTCAGACTAACAGGATGTAGGAGAAATTTTATGAATAGTACTATAGAGTGCAATGCAATTCAGCATATTCAAATGGGGACAGTAGACCCAATCCATTTATATGGCTTATTTTAAAAAAATCATATCCATATATATATATATATATATATATATATTTTATTTATTTTTATTTTATTTTTTGTTATTATCCACACACACTAGTGCTGTCAAATTGCTCCAGGTGTGTGTTTACGGTGTGTGTGTGTTCACTTCTGACTGCTGTGTGTGTGCACTTGGATGGGTTAAAACCCAGAGCACAAAGACTTTTCACAACACTCACATATTATTGCTCTTCTGTTGGTTTTGATTGCTTCTGTTGTCCTCATTTGTAAGTCACTTTTGATAAAAGCATATGCTGAATGACTAAATGTAAATCTATATCTCTACATACACATTTTTTCCCTTACAAAATGCATACAAAAAATTATAACTCTTTAGATTTCCAATTCCTTACACAAAAGCAATACATGCTTTCAGAAGACTTTGTGATGTACAAGTCATACAGATCACTTTTATGGCGTTTTATTCAGTTCCACTGTTTGGAAGAAACTGCTACATAACTTCTGTTCTATTGAAAAATCACTTTTTCTGAGGATGCAAAAGCAGTAGACCGTGTTTCTGATGAGAAAGAAGCAGAAAGATGAGAGAACGGAAGCGGTTGGTGGAAGAAAAAAAATCTGACTACAGATGCCTTTCTCTCTGCTGATGCTGCCAGAAAACGAGCAAAACGTAACGAAAGGTAGTGATGAGTCAATATGAAAGGACAATGAGAGAAAGAGAGAGACTCACTCTGAGCCTGCAGCCATGTCCAGGTATGAGGTGTTGGCCGTGTCCACCCCTACTGGAATGACTACGCTCATGACGTTCTGTGCTGGGAGTCTCTTGTCCTACTGAGTCCAGAGCACAGCAATCCAAAACACTGAGGCATGTCAGCCACAGCACTCATTGCACACATCTAAGTGCATCCACAAGGCCTGCAAAAAGACACAGAGAAAGAAAGGAATATCACTGTTAGTGTTTGACAATCAACTTTTTACGCCAGACTCAAGATAAAACACAAACAGAACTATAAAAACGTGCACACACAGACAAGCACATATTACAAAACCTCGATCATTACAGCTAGTATTGTAAACAGGATACGACTCCTTTCAAAAAGTAACTATGATTCATAGAACAAATATGAGGCCATGTTTGGCCAAACAGTACTCACAGAGAAATACTACATACATAAAATAACTTGTTACTTTCACTTTTAATAAACTACTAAAGATGCTTCAACGTGTTGGTTTAGGTAAAGTTTCCCTAGCCCTAAAGCAACGGGGAAAAAGAAAAAGAAATCAGTGTTTGAACATGTAAGGCACGGGAGGGGAAGTGAAGACTGTGTGGCAAAACTGCGTCCAATAACAGTGCTCGACCTTTGCAGAAACAAACAGGGTGAAGCGACTCTGCATTGACTCAAGGGGGCGCAGTTGCATGCTTGGAAGTGAAGGAGGAAGAGAAAGAGAGAGAGAGAAAATACAACATGGAGGTGGCCTTTTATATTTTGCGCTCTCATCCATAAACGTCCACTCATCCCGAGCGTGCACAGAGATGGGCGGTCGCTGCAATCCTTGCGAGAGGATTTAATGTGTGCAAATGGCGGAGGTAAAAACAAAAAAGGACGGATGGAAAGATTAATGATTAAGCTTTGTATGCGTCGGGTAGATGGAGACCAGGAGAAGCAGCTCTTGTGGATCAAGGAGGGAGCTGGCATTGACGGACAGCAAAAGACAGCCGCACTAGCCAATCAGGGGCTTCCCTTTGCAAGTAACGTTTTAATCCTGGTCATAGGGGCTAAATATGTCACACTGACATACTTCCCCTGGAACAACAAACAGCGAGGTGACAAAGGAATTAAAGTGTGTGTGTGTTGTGGTGATAAGTGGGATTAGAGGAGGGGCCAGATGCTGGGATATACAGTCTACAGATGAAACCTGGATTTTGGCGAGACTGTTCGGATTAAAAAAAATAAATGTGCTAGCGACTTTGCCTTCTGTAAAAAAAAAAAGAAAGAAAAAAAAAAGCATATTAATTATATTAATGTAAATAATAAAAAATATTTTAATGAATATTTTATATATGCTGTCAAACGATTAATCGCTGACAAAATGGTTTTTCTTTAAATAATGTGTGTATTCTGTCTGTGATTATTACAAATACACATGTGTATGTGTATTTATTTAAAATATTAAGCTTATATATTAAATACATTTATATACGATACAAATTATAAATATATACATGAAATGCAGGTTAATATTTTTTAAATATATGCTGTATGTGTGCATATTTATATACACAGTACAAACACATTATGTAAACATACATATACATAGTGTGTATTCCAATATGTGTATATCAAATATGTATTTTTTTATAATTATAATTGAAATAAATAATCTAAAAAGAAAAAAAAAGCCAGTTTTAACCCACGTTTGGTTCATTTTAGACTTTGCATACCAGGACTGTGATCCAGATCACTGCAAATAAACAAAACATGAACTTACATGCCCGCACACAACACACACCATCACCAGCCTTAACATGCCCCCTTAAACACACACACACACACGTCCCTATGAGGGTGGCACCTCTTCTGCTCACTGTTTGGAAATAAGCTACAACGAGACGGTCATCTGCACATGCGGCATGTTGAATGTGCGTGAGACCTTGCGCTCCATGCACACCATAAAGGCTATAAAGCAGTCCAAAGACTCGCAGAGATGACAGCTGTCAGCTTGGGGGCTAATTAATAGGAATCTGTCGACATGTGTCCGTTAGTGTGTGATTTGCTCTGTAGGCAACTACGATTCTCCCATTTTTGGCCACGTCAGGTCGCTTTCACAAGCGCAGTGGGTCTGACATATTGGGGATGTTTTGACTGCTGTGAAAAATGAATGGAGTTTCACGGCTCCTGAAAAAGCCTGGGAAATAATAGCTCTGCTCCAAATCTAGTGAACCGTCTTGCTGTCTTTTGTTTACATAGGCAGCTGTCCTCTAAGGCAGTATCCTGACTGAATTGGAAGCTAATAAGTGACTGATCTGGAATGCTATACAAAAGCAGCATTATGGGACATAAATAGCCCACACAAACAGAGACCAGGAGGCGCCACTCAATATTGATTCCAACATAAAGTTTTGATGTTAGCAAAATACAGAGCACGCACACAAAAACTAATTACACTGAAGTATATGCTTTTCTATCTATATCTTCCACTATGATGGATGCATTATATGTATATTACATTTAGCGTGATGATTTAAGGAGGAAAAAATACCCATCTTAATACAGCCGTCTCATTTTATTTGTAGTTTTTTTTTTAAATAGAACCCATTCAATGTGTTTCTAGAATATTAACAACTTTTTGGTGACACTAGAGTTTTTCCTAAACAAACTCTAATCTGCTGCTTATTAATAGTGAGTAAGGTAGTAGCTAAGTTAAGGTAAGGTGTAGAACTAAGGGATCTAAATATGGTCATGCAAAATAATGCATGTGCTGTATAATGACTAATAAACAGCCAGTATGCAACTATTTAATAGTGAGAACTGATCCTTAAATAAAGTTGTTGTTTTTTTTTTATTTAGCAAATCATAAAAACATTTAATAACAAATCTATAATACAATATATTATGCAACTATTATACTGTAAATTAAAAAAATATTAAAACTATTACTACTTTTTCCTTACAGAACAGTAAAATTTCTAGTGCTGTCAAACGATTAAATCGCATCCAAGATGAAAGCTTGTTTACATAATATATGTATACTCTTTATATATAAATACACACAGGCAGTATATATATCTTGAAAATATGTACATGTACATACTATTTAAATGTAGTTAATATTTATATAATACATAAATATATTTTATAAACAAATTCTTAAATATACGCATGTGTGTGTGTGTATATATATAGTAAACAAAAACTTTTATTTGGGATGTGAGAAAATCACATTTATACATTTGACAGCCCTTAAAAACATTTATGGCTGTAAGGTTAGCGAAACAAAAGACTTCAATTACTGACAAACTGTTCACGTGACAATGTAAAGTAAATCATAATACATATACACAAAACATTTACAGTATTTAGACTGTAATAAACGGTTTTTGTTTGAAAAACAACTAGACACAATATAGTTCTTGTTACTACATCAAGTCCAAGGTGATTTCAGGGTTTGGAAAGGGTGAATGGAGACCCTTCTTCAATACCTAAATCCTGTAGGACACACTGACCACAGTCGCCCCATGAAATGCTCCCTAAGCAGGCAGCTCACTGTGTTTCAGTATAAAGCTTAAGTGACCGTGCCCTCTTCATGAAGGCGTAACAAACAAAGGAAGTCGGCGAAAGAGAGACAACATTGTGCTGTGTAATAAACCCATTTCCCTTAGAAAGCATGTAGTGGTCTCTTTCCAGCTCTCTCACACCGACTCTGTTCTTGGCCTCAGCAGGGCAATCCTGCTGTCACTGTTCAGGAATGCACGCTTGCGCACAGCCTGTCCACACACACACACACACACAGAGACAACCATCACATATGCTCTCCGAAGAGCCAGACGTGCCCTTTCTTTTCCCTCAAACACACACAGAGCAAAAAAAAAAAAAAACCCTCCTTGAAAATGTACAAGGGAGGTTGTGGAAAAATCTGATACAGTAGAGCATTCCTGGCTAAATCCAAGCATTCAGACTGCCTCCGACACGCCCATTTCCTTTAGAAGAACCGTCTGCCACTCATGAGGAACACAGCCAGAGAGAGAGGGAGGGGGAAAAAAGAAAAGCGCTTCCCTGTCCTACCCGGATTTCTTTCCCTCCCCTCTGCACTTCCTAAATAAACCCTTGACACAAGGAGGGGTGGACGGGGGAGATGGCTGCGGAATACGAGACCAATTAAATGGTCATGAGGAGAGAGAAGCCATTTAAAGAGCCCATGAAAAGCGAAGCAGCTTTCGAAACTGAAATATAAATATAAATATAAATATATATATATATATATATATAAAAAACACGCATAATGTTATGCAACACATGGTGTAATATTCCTTTACTCTGTCTTGTCCTTCCAGTGGAACTATCCATCCGAAACTATCCAGCCGTTTTTCCTCCTCTCTCTGTATGGACACAATGTGGTACAGGAGGCTCCTCCCTCGCTACAGCGGCCAGGGAAACCCACAGCCTCATGTAGGAGTGTCAACACATGTTTTCTCCTTTCTCTCCCCGTTTCTCCCTCGCTCTCTCTCACACAGCCACTTTCCTGGTTCGCGTGCTCTGATTTTGAGCGGGGAGAGATGGAAATAGAGCAGGCATCCGAACGCTAGCCCCGGCGATGTGCCTTCACACCATTCTAGCAGGCTGAGTCATCTCAGCCTACGCTACACTGAGGCTTTACACAGCCACGTGCCTCAAAAATGCACGAACGCATGCTGAGAGCTTTTACTGACTGTCATTGATAAAGATGCATGAGGTCGTGTCACCTTGTTTGCGTCTTTTCCTGTGAGACAAATACGCCACAGTCGGGGCACGATCGCCGCTAGCTCTAGCTGCTGAAGAGAAGATGAGATAATATTTTATTAGCGATGCTTACTACATTAAACCAATCACGCTAAACGTCAGTGCTGCATAGAGGATAATACAACAAGCAAAAATCTTGCAGATATCTAGCGCCCAAAGACCTCAGGGTGGGCTCTTGACTTTTTGGGCTAGTAAGCAAGGACACTTCTTGGGTAGGTATTTTATCGCAGGCTCTTGAAAATATGTTAATGAGGTTAATGGCTCCTGCGGTACACTGCCAAGTGGTTGACCACAGTGCACCTCCACGATGGTCAGAAAGGAGGCACTTGACATTCTTTAATTAGATAAGGATGGCTGATGACAAACAAAATCAATAATGCATATTTTCTGAAGACAATTTGAAATATGCTTGCTAGGGCTGGGCGATATAGCCAAAAAATGTATCAATATTGGTTTTCATATTAATCAAAAATCTATAATTATCATGCTAGATGTCAAATCTTTCTTTATTTCAAGTTTAAAGCCAGTTTTTTTGCTCCAAAGTGAACCAGACTGTTCATTTTCCTTAAAATGAATGTAATATATGACTGATAATTTAATTTAAATAATAATAATACTAATAATTTAAATCAAGAAACAGATTTTTTGCTTCATAATATTACTTCTTTGTCTCTCAGAATTCACATACGATAGTAGTTGCAGCTTGAGGTACAATGCAGAGGCAAATTTAGTTCAAGATCGAAACCAGAAATATCTGTTTTTTGTAATCTCTCACTTTTACATGGTGATTTATTTTGTATTTTTTTTATTAATCATTGGTTTTCCATAATAGCACGCATTTAACTCATGATGATCACAGTTATAAAGCACCTCAATACCATGGTAAAAATATGTTTTTAGGTATTTGTATGAAAGTTTAAAAGACATTTAGTATAAATGCGCACATGCTATAGCTTAATAATAAAAAATACTACAGTAAATCTATGGTAAATGATGGCAATGTGTAGACTGAAAAGCCTTCGGACTGCAGGTGCACACAGTGTTTCTCCTGTTCGTCAGTGCTTTGATCTGGCATTAAAAATCATTTGCGGTATTTACTGAATTCAAGTGCTTCACACTAAATCTCACCGCACTTTTTAGCGCTCATGTGACCAACTCGCTGTCATGTAAACTTTGATTCGAGCAGATAAATGGTTCACATGGCACCATTAGCATTAAGCATTCGGCACATACACATTATCAGACATTTATCCAATTTACGAATAACTTTATCAAGAAAAATTAAATCACGATAATGATCATTATCGATTTATTGCCCAGTACATGGATACATGGATTTATTTGCTATGTGGTTGCAAAAGTGTTTTTGGGTGGTAGCATACTGGCCGAGGTATTCTGGTCCCTAAATATGGCCTGTGACTTAACAAGGTCAAAAAAATGTTTAAACAAAATGCACAGATGATTTATTCACAGCAAGGTAATTACAATACATTCAGAACACAGACTGCTTTAACATTTAGGTTAGCAGTTTGTTCAGATATCTGCCTAAGCACAGCACTAAAACCTTAAGGCAAACAAAGACAAATCTAGTTTTAGAGTATCACAGTGTAAATATACGTATGGATGTGCAGGGGTTAAACCAGACAGTCGCAATAACGACACTCTGGGCCACTCAGACTTCACTACGGCACAGCTACATGATCGATTTCACGCCTGGCTCACACCATTACATCACAAACACCCCACACTAACATTCACACATATATAAATGAGTAGGATGAAGGTGCTGCACCCTCGCCTGTCTGCTCTATGGGACACATGTCATGTAGGTAGGGCCCGTTGAGAGAGCTCGGTTACAGCCAGCAAACAAAAACAGGTTACCTGAGCCCACGGCTCCTCCCTGCACATCTCTCACGTGACCTTACGGCTCCCCATGGAACCAGCATACGCGCTTCACCACACCTCAACTCGATAAATAGAAAAACCATGCTATCTTGTACATTTACGAGTTGAGCAAACAGGCTTTGGAGTGCGTTTTGTAAGTTTTTTAGCATTTGTGTGTGTGCCCCGGTGTGCGCATAGATGCGTCACCTGAGACTGCGATTGTACTCTCTCCCTTTATAACCTCCGTCTCTCCTGAGGGGGGGGTACTTTACTTCTCCAACCCTCTGTCAACACAGAGAACAAACAGACACTGCCCATGGCCTCACACACACATACAGCGTCGAGTCACCCATGCGCAGTGAGGCTAGAATGCGAGTGTGACATGACAACCTGACAAAGAATAAGACAGGATGGTGAATGCAGCTGGTTTATGCTGATCGGAATTGCACGTTATAATCTTTTTAAGTCCACATCTACTAAAATAATAGCTTATTGCACCCTGGTACACCTTTCCATGCATGCCTGACTTAAATACGACATGTTATGCAAAACAAGACACAGTTGAGTGTTCATCCTGAACTCTTCAAGTTCATCCACCGTGTTTCCGTCGGATGAGAAGGCAGCGCGGTTGAAACGCACTACGTTTATCATTTAATAACAAACCAGGTTTGCGCAGCTAACTGCTGCGTTCTCGGCGTGGATCACTTCCCTCTAGTGTCGCTGTCGGAGTTGTGAGCTGTGTGTTGATGTGCGTAGGCTGATGTTTCATCCTCTTTGCACAGCTGCACAGCCTCGTTGTGACGTCACACCACTACATGCCAACGATTGGACCTCCACCTACAGGAAACGCCTGTCAGAAAGCCACAGCCTGCACTGTACACGGTCTGCTCCTCTCGTTATCTGCAGGCAAGCACAGGCGCAAGCTTTTCCATGCCTCAGACCGACAAAAAATACAGTATTTGTGGAGCAAATCAGCTTTTTTTTATACAATAGATGGCTAATCTGTTCTTAATGGGCATCTTGAATCTCAGCCACGGCGCTGTCCTGAAGGAAAAAGGTTCAAAGCATGTGTTTGGCAAGTATCTCAGACCATCATCTCACCCGTGGCTGCCAAAGTTTGCACCACAGAGGCCGATATCACAGTTTGGCTAAGAAAAAAAAAAAAAATTTAGCACATACTGGCTTCTGCAAGAAATATGCACAAATTGCCATTTTCAGAAAGCTGTTGGAGCAACACCTCGGTTTTTATTATGGAACAAACAAACAAAAGTTATAGGAACGGTTAACAAAAGCAGCAAGTAAATAACGTCTATTGATGACATACATTAATTTCAATGTATTTCACCCAAGATGAGGCCCACACACGTTATATGGGTGCACTTCAGCAAACTTTCCACAGCCATGCATCTGCTATGACCAGTGGACGTGAGGTGAAAGGAGAGCTCATAAGGGTGGGTGGGGGGGGGGGTGTCTTTGTCAATGTCAAAGTAGACACAATCGAGTCACAGCTGTTATCTCACAGCTTGACCCTGTAAGCTATTCCACCTGCCCCCAAAAGCTCCAACAACATATGCATCAGGCACATTAAAAGTGAGTGATAAAAGCAAATATCAGCATTCATATGCAGCGTGATGGCTTGACCCGCTGGATAACCGAAGCCCCTGATGATGGGCTAGCAGTTCACGCATGAGCAGTCGCTCGCCTGCTTCCTATCCAAGATCAAGATTACCTTTTTGCAGCATCATCGTCTATTCATTACGCATTAGGGCCCGTGTTTACCCCATCAAACCGCTCTGATGAATAACCACATTCTTCTAGACCTGTAAACTCCCCGCTGACCACAGGGAGGGAGCAGTAATCATGAGAGAAATATGACACAGCCGTGTGGGTTGCGCTCTTTTCTACACTGCAGTAAACTCAACGGCATCCTTAAATAAAGTCGTACTGCTCAGTGTGGCCGTTAAACCAAAACTGTGGCAGCTGAGTAGTTTTAAGAAGTCGATGGTTGTGCATGAACTCGACAAACATCTAGTTTCCTGTTAATTCTTAAGGTGAGGCAATGCACACATCTAGGTTTCTGGTACGACACAACCCTGGCCTTTCATAGTCATGAATTTCCAGTAAGGTAAACTAAGTCACAAAAGAATTTCCTGGGGGTGGGTGATATGATGAAAAACCTTTTTTCGCAATATGAGCAATTCATAATGAAGTTATTTTGGTATTTTATTTCATCTTTATTACAAATTAGAACAAAGGTTCAAATAACAATAGGAGAAACAACAAAAAAGACAAATGAAAAAAATTATAGCAGTAAAGTTTTTCAGATACAGTAGATCTGATCTACTAAACAGCATTATGTAAAAATACAGAAATCAAATGTAAAAAGTCTTCACTGTATGAATTGTTTGTGTATATATATATTTTAAGATATCATAATGTCTTAAATGCATTAAAAACATTACTGCCTCACGTTATTTGAACATTCGAGCTCAATAAGCCATGCAACAGAACTCATTCACGGAGTCAACAGACAATCCGCATTTAATTTTTTCTCAAGTTTTATTTTATTATGATATCGCTACAACATGGCAAGCACTTGTGTGCCACCACTTACATACCGTAGAAGAGCAAAAACTATTCAATGAATCGGTACATATCTCGCAGTACCGACCGGTCCTAGAATGTACCGTATCCTGTTGTAAAACAAGAGAGGAACAAGATCAGTTGTGTGATGAGTGTGTGAGTTCCTTCCACAAAGGGCTGCATGTTTATACTTTTACTTTAACTCCAGTGTGACATCTTGCCAGTATCTGTCTCCTGTTTAACACTTAAACACACTTCACCCCGTAGTAAAGACAACAATTATCTTCTTATCACCTATGAAAACTACCATTTGAAGGGAGAAATACATTGTTTAACACTGTAAGGACATCAACTGCTTGTTTATTATACTTTGCTTCACCAGTGAGCTGAGATTTGAGTGTCGTGTATACGAAGGTTTAGCAACAAAGGGTGCATAACTAACACTAACACACTCATATGGCTTGGTTTATGTGCTAAAGCGTTCAGTGAACGCAGGCTATAATCATATTTGACTGTATTTTTCTGGTGTGTGTTGTGCACTTGCCCGTGGGTGAGTGTGTTGGCGCTGCAGTGTGTGTGAGCCGAGCTAGGGGTGTGGAGGCTTTCATTACCACAACATCAACTCATCCGCCATTTTCACTAAGCACCAGAGAGGAAATACTGCGCTCGAAGACTCGCTGAAATTTGGCAGAAAACGGCCAAGATAACAAGAAACCCGCCTTTTCACATACGCTTAAGTATCTATTTGTCAAATGCGCTGTTTTTGTGCTGGAACAAAGTGTTTGCGTCGTTTCTGCGTAGCTAGCTATTCTTACCGACGACGACTTAGCCACAACCTCAGCTTACCTCACAATGCACACGATTCATCTAAAGGGAAAGTGCGTTTCAACGACTTCTTTCTTGCGTTTAAATCACTAAATAGTCTATCAGCGCGTCTACAAAGCTAAAGTTACCCGCGTCGGGTCGACTAATTCAACGACATCCTCACAAACCAGCTAGTCGGTGAAGCTAACAGCTTAGCTTGCTATGCTAATGCGCATCGATATGATACGCTGGAGCGTTTAATTTCCTTACATGGAAGCATAAATCAAATTCCCAGTGATAAACATCGAGCCCAAATCGCTCTAAAACGACAAACGCGTCAAATGACGGCTTATTGGCTCTAAACGGCATAACTGCGCAGTTCGCTGGTAAAGCAGCGCGGTTCTGGTCCACTTTGAGGAGAAGCTAAAGCAGATCTGACTACATGAACCGAGCCCGAACCCCTCCCCCACGCCTGCAGCACTCATTATCAGCACACAACCACACAAAACACACCAGACAGACACTAAATAAGCGCTCACTTTATGTCCTCTACGCTAAATCTGCACGATATCGTGCTGAGCAGCACTAAGTCAGTCAGTCAGTCATATTCTCTGCTGCGATTAGAGCAAGTCCAAAAACAAAAAGACTACAATCACATCGCATTTATACTTTGAATCGATGTCAGTCAATAGGCTTATTTAAAGTGTATTTGTGGGCTGGGTACGGGGTAAGAGTGCACCCAGTGAACGGTTAGCCGGAGTTGAGAGGTGTAAACAAAAGCCCTGTTGTTGCAGGCTCTGTCAGAGCACAACGTGCCATTTTAAACATTTCACACCTCTCGTTCTCTAAAAAGCACATCAAAAACACGTGTAAATAGTTGTAAACATGTGCATCTCGACATCAAGAGTCGTAGATGAGTGGCGGGAGCAACGTATCGCGGGACGTGACCCGCGACTTCACCAAAAATGGAAACACTCTTAAGCAGTTTTTGTTGCACGTAAAGAGATTATTGAAGTCTCGAGCTGTTTCTTTCTCGGTTGGTTGGTTGGTTTGTATGGCTAACTTGCTAGCATTTCTCCGGTGACTGCTGCTGTAGCTAGCAGCTCTCCAACAACGCAAGAGACACGACAACGAGTTTCCGCTACTCTCGTGTACGGCTTTTCTGGTCGCTACCACAGCAAAACGGCGTTACAATTTGAGATCTTTCCCTTTGTGGGGCATTAAAAGGTGGGTGTGAGCTAGCTAGCCACCTTAGCTGCTAAATTAAGTCATACACGCGCGCGCGCAGACACACACACACACACACTGCTCGGATTGCCCTCTTTACAACAAGCCAGGTGGGATTTATAACTCAAAAGGAGGGCTGGCAAATGTACAGCAGCGTTGTACATTGAACAAACTCATAACGCAAGCTCACAGTTTCAGCATCTACACAAGGATGGGACCCTCTTCAGCAAGTCACTTAGCCACTAGCATCAAACAACCCCCTCTGATAAACAAACAGATAGCTGTAGGATTACACCAGGTACTTACCGTTGATGTCCACTGTAATAACTGTGAATAAAGACACGGGGGACTCGGGTGAGACCCCGCCGCCTGATCTAGCACACAACCAAAACAATACTTCGCTCTCCACTGCGGATGTGTAACAAAGCTTTACAAATCGCGCCGTTTCGCACTTGTATTTCGCTTCGTGCTGCTCTAATCCAAGCGTACGCTTAGAGACTGTTAAAACGCGATAATTTTGTCCATATCTATGCCGACAGTTAGAAACTGGATCCCTTCAATCCTGTCTCTTTTCCCTGTGCAAAAATGGCGGCCCTGGCAGAAGTGCCGTGGCTCCGCCTCCCCCCGCTCACCCCCGGCTCTCTGTCATTGCGCGCTCCGCCTCTGTTCCGCGGGGTTTCCCGGCGCAGAACCTCAGGGGCGGAGAGAGAGAGTTCATCCGCGGCGAGCATCAGATACAGTCCAAACATAGGAGCCTGACTGCAGCCCGCTGTGGAGAAACGTGACCCTGCCCGGGCCGCAAAACCAGTCATAAGGGTCCAGTTTTGGAAACATCTGAATGCGTAATAAATGAGCTTTCCATTGATGTATGGTTTGTTAGGATAGGATGATATTGTGGGGACACTGAGCTGAATTTGCTTATCAAGAGTAGTATTTGTGTTGTAATGTCATATTTTGTGATTAAATGGTTTGTTGCAATTATAATCATAGTAAAATGGTATTTTTTTTGTTACTAAAGCTATCATGCTAATAAGTATTTGTAACCAGTGCCAGCAATCATACTGGTCGGCTAACAACTGCTAAGAATGAATCGTTGAACATATGTGGCCCTGGACCACAAAACCAGTCGTAAGGTAAAATTTTACAAAACTGAGATGTCTACATCATTTGAAAGCTCAATAAATAAGCTTTCTATTGATACATGGT
>JAUMHE010000046.1:11507033-11517248 GCA_032359235.1 Enteromius mattozi
GCAATGTATTTTTGGCTATTGCTACAAATAAACCCCAGCGACTTAAGACTGGTTTTGTGGTCCAGGGTCACATATGTTACCCCGGGCCACAAAATCAGTCATAAGGGTCCAGTTTTTTTTAACCTAAGATGTAAACATCATCTGAAAGCTGAATAAATAAGCTTTCCTTTATTGTATGGTTTGTTAGGATTTCACAATATTTGGCCAAGATGAAACTCTTGAGGGTGCGACAAAGAAAAAGTTGTCCAAATTAAGTTCTTAGCCATGCATATTACTAATGAAACATTTTTTTGCAAATGTTTACGGTAGGAATTTTACTAAATGTCTTAATGGAACGTGATCTTTACTTGATACCCTAATGATTTTTGGCATAAAAGAAAAATCAATCATTTTGACCCCAATGTGTTTTTTGGCTATTGCTACGAATGTATCTGTGATACTTATGACTTATACTTTGTGGTTCAGGTTCACAAACAAGCCTGAAGGCTGAGCCTAGCAAAATGAACGAGTGCCCCATTTCAAGTACTTGTCATATTGTAGTATAAATAATCAGAGTAGTGTGTTTACACTGAAATTTAAAAAAACTTTTTATGGACCACGTTTCGGTCTCCTGGCCTTCATCGGGTATATTTAAACATACTGTTGTGAGCTCACTCACATATTAAAATGGTATGACCAATCACTATGCATCCAATACTTATAACACCCAATAAATAGGACATTGATAACTCCACTTCATTGCATACAAAAGAAGTTGATGCACTGAACTAAAACCTGCATGTGTACGTGGTAAAATAGTATTTTTTATAGGTTCCTGATGTGGAAGTCTTATGGTCAGCCCTACATGTGTATCCTTTTTTATGGGATCCCCCCCTTTATAAGTATCCAAATGTCAAAGCGTATATGAAATAATAAAAGTTATATACAAGAATTGAGTGAAAACAAAGCAGAAGGCAGCCCACACAAGTCTTTGCCTACTACGGTTAAATACGAACACCTACTTGTGAGGCCCAAAACAGTAAATGGCTGCAAATCTGTTATGTAACCCTTTATAGGAGTGCAGATTTTTTTCTGCTCAGGGTAACTGGAGTGGGATGACCACACGTGTAAACAGTAATGAAAAGGTAATATTTCCAGAGAAACCCACTGTATTTCCTTTCTTTGTTGGTTGTTGTTTCAAGATTCTTCCCCCATTTGGTCAGACCTCTTCTAAGCTATTCTCTGAAGTTCACGTTGAGATGCAATGCACATATACTCACCACCCTATATGTGTATATACGTTAATATCATATTGTTGCACGGTCTCCAAATGTTGCTCTTCAACCAGACGGCTTCATTCGAGCAACTCACCCTACATACAAACACCCTCCCCCATACTAAACTGGATCTAAACCGCATCCTCCTGCGCATGCGCAGTCTGTGCTATAAAACCAACCACTAGCAGTTGAAGAGCTATGCAACGCAGAGTGGAGAAACACAGCAAGACAAAGCAGAAAACTGCGATGTGACGCGCCGACCAACGAATTTGTACAGTTGAGAGGAACACGAAACTAAAGAGATAGTAAAACCGAGCCTTTGTGTCGCACAGGATTGCCTACTACGCCAATCAAATCATCTTCAGGTTTTAACTCTCGGGACGTATGAGGTTATAGACGGACATTAAGACGGGCTACATTTCAACCCATTCTGGAGCTAGGGTATTATTTCAGCGTCGATATCGTTCATTTTGTTACGCTTTCAAAATGGCGATTTTCTCCGCTCATCCCCCTCCCTGGCCTTCCTGAATAGAATGAATGACGTTGCCCTTGACCAATAATACGCATATTGTCCTGTTTTCTCGGCGCTGATTGGCTACAGATGACATCATCTGAATTCCATATGTGGGCGGGCTCTGAGCTGAGAGGGGAGAGCGGCGCAACCGGAGATCCGACCGTGTTTGTTTGTGGAGGACCGTAGGGCTTTCATTAACCATTTCATTTACGTCAATCCCAGCGGATCTCAAACGCGGCGTTTTAGAAGAGCCCTTCCACGGAGTTGTTTTATATACGAAGGTAGCTCGTGTCGCGTCACAAAAAAAAAAAAAGAAACGCAAGAAGATGGCGTCAATGCTCCTCGCGGCACTGCACAAAGCGCACACTGGGCGGGGTCACGGGCTTTCCAGAAAATATCATCGCCGAAAACCGGATTCGGCTCCGTAGGAGTAACGTTACATCATCAACCGTGTGTTTTAAAATGCACGCTGACGGCTAAAAACCCTGAAGTGCTTTTCTCGCCTCAAACACCGGAATATATATATATAAAAAAATAAAGCAGTGTTTTGGACAGTAGTCTGGTTCGTTATAAACGATTCAGTGATTCCTTTTCTTATGCGTCATGACGTCATTACGTGGCCCCCAACAGGGTGACGTGACAAATTACGAGTATAAATTAAGACATCACAAAGGCATACGTGGGGACACAGTGCTGTTTATTACAGGTAAAATTGTAGTTAAGTTGCTTTATTGATAAAAACTATCCTCCGATATTTTCAAACCACTACAGCAATCATACTGGTCGGCTAAATTAATCGATAACGGCTAAGAATTAATCGTTTAACTGACTCATTGAAAACACACACACACACACACATACATATATATTACACTTTCCATTAATGTTAGGACAGGACAATATTTGGCCGAGATACAATGTATATTTGGCTATTGCTGCTAGTCGTGTTCATTCATTCATGTGTGTTTTGGGAATATTCTTAAAGGTCCAGCTTTATTAAGAGAGATGTATGACGTCACAACAACAGCCGCATATGAGCTGCGACAAAAGAATCGAGCCGAAGGAGCGCGTTTCCTGTTTTGGTGGCGATCAGGAAACGAATCGTGTGCAGAAAACGCCCCGGCCGAGGCTGTCGATGCCTCCAGAAGTAACCCGTCTCGCGTCTTTTAGGTAACGCCGTGGCTCGAAGCCGCACGATCCGCGCTGATTGTGTCTCCAGAGCCGCCATGTTGTCGATCCCCGCGCGCCTCCTCCGGGGGGATGGTTAGTAAATGGCGTATTGGAGCAGTTTCTATAGAGCGCACTGCTTAGTGAGTCGTTGTTTCGTACCGAGTCCCGTAAGCTCAAAATGCCTGTTTTCAAACGAATCTCCGAGCTATTTCGTTGCTACCATTGTTTGCACTTATTAGTAGCCTAGCGCATGTTTGTACGAACACAATCACCTGTCACCTAACTGTCCCAAGTGCGTATTATATTGACCAGATTGCAACATGTTACAGCTTTAAAACTATTATTATGGCTAGTGCATTTTCTATACTCTTAGAAATGTTACTGATTTTACATTTTCAGCTACACCAAACTGCATACCTTTGCTCTCTCTCTCTCTGTTTTGTGTGTTTTCCTTCTCAAGGATGAGCACCGCATACACTTATATCACACTCTACCCCCTGGTTTCACAAAGGAGGCCTATTCCCAGACTAAAATTCAAGTCTGAGCTCATACAAATGACAATAAATTGAACTATAGGGCCTAATCCGGTCTACTAAGCCCTAATGTGATGCATTATTAAAATATGACGCGTAACGAAGAGGTTCAGTAAACTATTGAAGTAAAAAATACAATTAATATATATATATACGTTATTTTTATGTCAGCCTTTAAAGGATTAAGAGCGTTTCTTCATGTAATGCACATTATAAAGTAAATACAAAATAATAAAATTTACTCTTATTTCTTGATTATCTTTCGCCCAGAGGGGATTTCAATATACAGTGTAGCAGGAAACATTTAACTGTTAATATATACTTTTACAAACTAATACTAATTACCAAATTAAGTATGTAATTGTTAAATTGATTCAAGTTCTATAGTTATTTATTTATTTACTATACCTGATATTCATGTAATCTTTTCTCTGTGGGTATTTGGCGCCCTCTAACGACCAGTCAGCGAGCTGCATTAAAACGCCTTACTTTAAAGTGACCAATCACAGCGCTCGTTATTAGCGGGCCTGAGAAACGGACGCTGCAAAGGTGACATTTAGCTGTCTGGCCACCGCAGCTCGTTTGATCCAAGCTAATCGAGAAAAGAGAGATAAGCATGTCTTCTCTCAGGAGGACGGCGGGTGTCCTCCGGACAGGCCTGCAGCTCTTCAGACGCGGACCTCAGCAGATGACCGTCAGAAAGTGAGTGTTTACAAGCAGGAAGCTAACAGGCTAAACGTGCTGCTCGAGGACAGTCAAGGCTGGAGTTTGTTCGTGGAAAGTTAATAATACTGAAGAATCCGCGTAACGACACTTATTCACTTTAAACATACGGAAATTAGTCAGGTTTATTAGTAAAGAATTAGATGGTTAGATATAAAGAGAGTATATAGAGGTTAGCTCTAAATAGAAAGGGGTATCCTGGTCATACCATGGTACAGTGATGGTATCAAATGTAATAGTTTTATCATAGCACTGAATTCTTATGTTTTCACATACTTATTTGCGTGCTGCTCCAAAATACAAGGTCCAAAAATATGTTTTTTTTGTTTAACTTATCAAAAAACATGCTCCTTTTAGGTAATTTCATTGTCTAATAATAAAGCAAAATATACATTCTACAATATATGTTCTAATATGAAGCATTTACTCATATTTAAAAAGGTAATTCCATGTTTTTGTTTGTTCAATGCTGATGTTAGAGCTTTATTTTATGTGCATGTTAAAAATGAAATGTAATAAATATGAAGAGAAATTCTAAACTACACTTATGTAAAAACATTTAATTGGCAATTTTATGTACAATTTATTAATATGGCATTTTAGGTATTTTTATTTATTTATTTACAAATAATCATATATTTGTTAATCTTATTAGTATCAGCGTTTGTAACACCATGGGTTTTCATTAGCACTGCTAGTCATTACATTTTACACCCTCACCAGTGATCTTTTTTGACGGTCATGTTTTAGGGCAGGAGGAGGCCCTCATATTGAACCCCAATACAGACAACCTCCTCAGCTCACCAAGAACCAGAAGTTTCAGGCAGAGCTGCTCAGCGGCGCCATGTGGTTCTGGATCCTGTGGCACGTCTGGCATGACCCAGACGCCATACTGGTGAGTGGAAACTGAGCAATAGGATACCTTTTTTTAAACATTTCATCATAAACAGACCACCAGCCACTTAGCTAAATGTCTCTTTAGGGTCATTTCCCATGGCCGGACACTTCAGCATGGACGGATGAGGAGCTGGGAATCCCACCTGATGATGAAGAGTAGAATTGCCCTCAGCAACCCAAGGTACATATGGGATAATTCAAAAATAAGAGTTTTGTCAGTAATTACTGCGCTTTATGTCGTTCCAAACCTGCAAGACCTTCTTCGTTCATCTTCAGAATACAAAATAAGATATTTTTGATAAAGTCCGAGATCTTTCACATCGCATGGACTATTTTAAAGCTGTCCTTACTACCTTTCTGGATCATAAAACATTGTCTACGGACGGTCAGAAAGCTCTTGGACGTCATTAGAAATATATAGGTTTGGAACGACATAAGGGTGAGTAATCAATGACAGAATTAATTTTATTTAGCTATTTCACCTTTATGTAAACGAGTTATTTCTTCAGTGCAGTTACCTCATGTTGCCACAGCATGCATGACTGATATTTCTCTTCTCTTCTCTTTGCAGATGTGCACCAGATCACAAAAACGCACATTTTCTAGAGAGGAAACTGAAAGTTCCTGTTATGTATATGGACTTATTATCAAGTCTAATTGTAAAATCTGCATTATAAAATAAAAGCCATCAATGCTTCAGAGTGTGTCAGTTGAACAGTGTTTTATCACTTAACATTTGGTAAAGGGAAGGGGAAAACAGTGTGATCTACAAAACATTTCCCTCATATTATATATATATATATATACACATTGCATTGAGAGAAATTCCATCACATCCAAAACCTTCAAAGAGAACTCTGGGAAATTTTGAAGAGGAGGAACAGACCACAGCATTTGAAAACACAGTGACATTGAGTCTATACCACAGTCGAAAATGGAAATGAATGCTAGAGATGAATAAATACTGTACAATTAATGCGTCAAAGCAAAAAGGAAACCTGTCTGAGAACCACTGATCAAATATGAAGGATAAAGCTGAAAGGGTGCTCGTCTATATCAAGGTTAGTGAACAGAGGAACTTTTTTTTTGTTTTTTCACAAAACGTGCACACAAGCAAAACTCAAAACCGTAACAAAGCCTGAGTTTTAGCAGTTCTCTAACTCAAGTCATCCAAAATAGTGCATTTGCTTTTTAAACCAACAGACCTCTTACACAACAGTTGAGAACAGCTGATCAAAATCTGTCGGTGCTGCTCTATGCACAAAGTCCAACGCACTCCAGATTATTTTTGTAATATACTTCACAAGCGGGACACAATTTTGTTCTGAATCTGGGATTTCCATCCCCCATACAAAACCCCTCCCCCCCCCCCCAAAACGACAAAGTAATTGGGAATATATACATTTGTTGGCAAACTTGTATAAAACGAGATTGTATGTCAGTGCTGGTGATGAATTCAAAGATGTCACCTGTTCGATGTTCCCTGAGAAAACGTTTCATAGCCTCTCTAAGAAATTCACACAACAAGCACCACTTTTTTTTGTTGTTGTTCCCATTGAAATTCTTTCGTCCCGTTTCAACAAAGACAACATAAAGCAACATTATTCAAACCAACTCACTAAACATCTTAGAGGTAAATTGAACAGGAAAAGTCATTCAAATTTCTTTTAAGTAGCATTAAATGTGTTAACTACAAAATCCATAAAGCTGAACCTAAACGAAAGCTCATTCCTCTTAAATCGGCAACATTCAAAATGATACTCCTATTTACAAAACTACTCAATGCAAAGGAAAAAACGGGAAACTCAACGCAATAGAAATCCTTATATCTCTGAAATTAATAAATAAGTTATCCGGTCAACAAAAAATATTTCAAAACTGAACATAAATTACGCAGAATGAGCGAAAAGTCATTGTCAATCACGTGACAAGCATATTTAGTCCTTGCAAACTACATCACGAACAGTATTTCAGGATGCAGTACCTCTCCGTGGCCACTAAGTTATGACAAAAACAAAGTAACGCGTGGAAACGCATTTTTCCCCCCAGTGTAAACGCAATATTTCACTAGCTTTTGGAAGATATATAGTTAAAAAATTAAATTAAATTAAAAATAAACCAAAGAGGTTGACAATAACTGCTAAACTAACTTACTTTCTTTCTAAATGAAACAAGATAAAACTTAAAATTTATTTTCGTCAGCTGAACCTGTATAAAAAACACCCCAGGATATTCCTATTTAAAGTCAAACAGTCAAACCAAAACAAAAAAATTCATGTTATACCTTTGCCACTTTTTGATGGGTGTACAATACTTCCCACTATGAGAGGACTTCTTTCGCATCCTAAAAGTGCGGCCCGCTAAGTCATCAATACATCACTCGCTGCTGTACAATTATTGCTTAAAGGGGCAGAGGGGACTGGAGAAGGATTGATAAATGTTCAGCACCATTTCAAAAGCTCATACATCAGCCTGAGACAATCAAAGGAGAGAAAAATAGGCAGATTGTTAATGACTTGAGGGGAATCCGAAGACCGATGTGGGGCTGTAGAGGGCTAGGAAGACGTCCTTAGCCTACGAGCGAGCGCCTGGACACTCGTGCTACAGATGCGGTAAGAGGTAGGGTGGGGGAGAGGAGAGGCCTCAGCCCGTGATGCACACATTTTCCTGGCTGTAGGAACACACACTGCTCTCTGGACCTCCGACTATCCGTTTCTGTGCTTCCTCTTCAAACTCTTGGCTGTCGGAACGCTGTCCAAAGTAAAGCAGTTTCCCTGCGCTGATGGATAACGTGTTGTGTTTTGTGTGATTGGTGGAAAATAAAAGTGAGGCATTAAACATACCCTGTCACCTAAACATGCACAGTGAGTAGGAGAACTGTGTGTGTGTTTGTGTGTGCGAGAATAGTTATAAAGAAAAGCAGCTGTGTTGATTTATTACACGTCTCATTCTTTCCTCCGTCATGCTACAGGAATAAACCTTTATGGCGGCTCATTTTCAGTATCTTCCCAAGCCTCTGTTTAGCCGTCACCTGTCCTTTCTTAGGACGCTTTCCTGCAATAAAACCACAAACACATGATATAAGCAAAAATACAGAAAATACAAGTCATTTGGTGTGTTCTCTTTTTACCGTTACTTTACAAATTGGAATGATTTTGTGAACTCCCAAAAATTATTTATTGGTAAGAGTCACATAAGTGGCATAATAATAAAATAAAAACATCCCCTTGTAGCTTAAAATGTGCAATATACTTAAATGTATTCACTGTATTACAAATAATTCTTAAAATGTTCTTAAAAATCATGTTAAAGAAAAGTTCTGACAAATGACTCTAAAAATGTCATGTGGTGTAACCAACATCATCTTTGCACTCTGAATAAATGTGATTTCTAAGGGACTATTTTCAATATGTCTTAATTTTCAAGGCAATTTTAAAATGTAATTTTCTGTTTTTTTTTTTTTTTTAAATATAGTTTTAAATTATTACGTTTATACTTAAAAAAAAAAAAAAAAAAAAAAATAAAAAAATAAGAGTTAAAAATTCTCTTACATACTAAAAAATAATTAGTGCTGTCATAAATTACATTTTATATTTATGCATACTGTGTGTATTTATTATGCATATATTTAGAAAATATTTACATGTACATACATTTATATATTTATATTATTATGTTTCTATCATATATAAACATTAAAAATAACCATACATTTTTCTTAAATATATACATGCTTGTGTTTGTATTTCTAAATACATAAATATACATTTTATATTTATGTTTTTATTACTGATGTATTAACACTTATTTATGTATTAATATAATATAATTAGGAAGTCGTGGACCACATGACATCTTCAAGTCAAATTAATGAATTAAATTAAATAATTAAATTAAAAGTTTTTCTTTTTATAAGAAATAATACAAATATTATTATTTCAAGAAATAGTAATGAAGGTGGTTCTGCTCACCTTTAGTGGCCTGGTTGCTGATGGGTGTGGGGTTGGGGGCGTGTCTTTTGGAGGGGTGGAGGGGAGGAGAAAGTGAGCTCTCTCTATATGAATACTCCTCTCCAAGACTCCCATCCTCTCCCTCCGGGCTGCGGGGCGCCGAGCAGGGCTCACTGCTGTCCCACGCGTCACTGCTGCTGTTACTGTTACTCTGACTGGACCACCTGTGCTGCTGTAAAATATCGCCCCCAGCTGACGCTCGCTGGCACAGCAGCCCCGCCATGGACAGCATGCCCTGAATGGCTTCCTCTGTGCTCGGTGAGGTAGGACGTTCTCTGTGGGAAACATGTTTTAAATTTTAGAGGAAAATGACTTAAAATTAGCTTTTAAACTGTGCCAAGTTTCTCAGGTGTGTAAAACGAAGGGCTGCTGTACCGTTTTAGCGCTTGCTTATGGTGGCCGCTCAGATGCTCCACAAAACTCCGTGAGTCTCTCTTGCTTCCTTCATCCTCTTCCTCAGAACTCTCTGACTCTGAGTGTTTCTGTTTAAAGGAAGCGTGGTAGAGAGGATTAAGACGGAAAAGTCATTTGACCAAAGTGAAAAATAAGTGGCTGGCGGACATCATCAGTACCTCAGCAGAATCTTCTGACTCCGAGTCACTGTCTGAAGACGCTACACGTGTCGACTCTGTCCTGAGTTCTGTCTGCACAGTTAGACCTGAGAGATGACAGTCAAACAAATTTCCTTTTTTTACATTCTAATCGATCCCCGTTAGCAGAAGAAAAGGATGCTTTTGGTTGGCTTCAGTGTTCTGGCGTTGCTCACCGTGATTGACTGGTTTCTTGATAGTGCAGTGTACTCTTAATTCATCCTCTGGCTTTTCTTTTTTCACTTTTTCTTGTTGGCACATCGACATTCTTTCCAATTTGATCCCGTGTTGATGGTACTGCAACATTTCCACTCCACTGACTTTGGCTGCCACATTACTGATAGGTAACCTCTCCCTGTGAGGAACAACAACACACTTCTTCATGAGGTGTTTAGAATATAAAAAGCCTTCAAAATATAACATTTTATTAATTTAATTACTACGTTTTAATAAACAGAAATAAAATGAAAATATCAAACATAACATATAAACGTCTGGTGTTGGTAAGATTATTGTTTGTTT
>JAUMHE010000046.1:11517348-11538610 GCA_032359235.1 Enteromius mattozi
TACGCTCACCAAGAATCAATTTATTTTAACAAACACGGTAAAATACAGTAATACAGTAAAACAGTACAAAAATACAGTAATATTGTGAAATATTACAATTTGAAATACCTTTTTCCTATTTTAATATATATTTTAAAAAATATTACTGGATGATTACTCCAGTAAAAAAAAATAAATAAATAAAACAGTAAAACATATTTAAAAAATACAGCAATATTGTGAAATATTACAATTTAAAGTAACTGTTTTCTATTTTAATATATAATTTAAAAAAAATGTATTCTTGTGTGATTACTCCAGTCTTCATATACTGATTTACTGCTTAAGAAATTTTTTTTATAATTTCAGTTGTGCTATTTAACATTATTATTGAAATCATGTTCATTTTTGGTTTCTGATTCTTCGATGTCTGTAAATACATGTTTTTTAATAATATTTTTTTTTATCAGATTTATTAGATTTTTATAAGAGTTTATTGTATACTTGATAATAAATTTCAAATAAATAAAATTTATTCCAGCCTTTTGAATATTAGTTTATGATGATGATGATGATAATAATAAATAAATATATATATATAGCTAGTATAAAGAAACTAGTATTAATCAAATTATATGACATCAAGAATTAAGAGGTAAAATAATTTTAGTTGTCAATATACCAATTCCAGTGAAATTATACTATTATTGCTAATTAATTCCAAGCTTTATTTAAAAAGTTCAGTTATATAGATGTCTACATGTTAAAAGAAAACAATGGCATGTAGCCATTCAATGGTTTGTCATTAAAGGACCCTTACCTCATAATTTTGCCGTTACATAGCACCAGGCGCAGGGCGTTATCATTAGTACCCTCAACAGCTACTGCAGACACTGAGGACGCTTTCTTGAACTTGCCATTCACTTTGGAGCTGAAGGCTGGGTCCTGTTACAAGAGAAGGGAGGTGTTTTTACTGGAAATGAGTAATAATAATTGCACGCTGCTAAAGCAGTGAACATATCCAATATCAAGGTGAAAATGTCCTCTACCATCATTTGATAGCATTGCATTACCGTCATATGATAAGGAATGATAAAGGCTAATGACGCTCCGGAGAGCGAACAAGAAATTTGAGCTTAATGCTACAGTGCATTGTGGTGGGAAAACAAAAATGCACTCACCACCTCAAGAGGCCCGACCTCCAGTCTCTTTAATACCTCCAGTGTGTGAAGCTCCAGGACATCCAGGTTAGAGGGCAGTTTGTGGCTGTGATGATGATGATGGTGGTGCCGATATTCTCGTAGCCGCCGAGCGGCCCGCTGGGCCTGATATTCCTTCTCCGGTGATGAGCGTGTTAAAGGGCACTCAGCACGTTCCTGAGATTTTCCAGCTTTATTCGATTCATCCTGTTTAAAAAAAACACAACAAATCAATACAACTTCTAGAAGCTGCTTTAGCAGGCATGTAGAATCAGCCATTACATTAACGCTCAAATAGGAAAAGGAAAAAAGGAACATTTTAAGAATTAAAACCAAATATATCTGGCATTTTATTTAATATAATTCTAATATAACTGGAATAGAGAAAAACAAATAACATAAAAAAATTAATGTAATATACGCATTTAATAATTATAATACAAATTTCCTGCATAAATGTTTTAATTCGAATATATTTTTTTATAAAAACATTAAAAGCGTAGTTCACCCAAAAATGTCTTTCCAAAGCCGTTCATCTTCAGAACTCAAATGTAAGAGCTTTCTGATTCTGCATAGACAGCAAGGCAACTGACGGGTTCAAGGCCCAAAAAGGTAGTAAGGACATCATCAAAATAGTCCATGTGACTGTAATTTTACGAAGCTACGAGAATACTTTTTGTGCATAAACAAAAAAATAATTACTTTATTCAACAATTTCTTCTGTTCTGTGTAAGTCTTTGACGCTCATTCACGATAATACCACCATGAAGAAGAAATCGTTGAATAAAGTCATTATTTTTGTCTTCTTTGTGCACAAAAATTATTCTCGTAGCTTCATAACATTACAGTTTAACCACTGATGTCACATGGGCTATTTTAATGATGTCCTCACTACCTTTCTGGGTCTTGAATGTGTCAGTTGCACTGCAGTCTATGAAGAGTCAGCAAGCTCTCAGATTTAATCAAAAATACCTTAATTTGTGTTTTAAAGATGAACAAATGTCTTACAGGTTTGGAGTAATTAATGACCATTTTCATTTTTGGGGGAACTAGTCCTTTAAGAATAACCAATATAATATCTCAAAAATTTAATGCAATTCTAATAAAAGGAATACAAATTCTTTTTTCTTTAAAACTGGAGAAAATTGGTTCTTGTTCCCATAAAAATCGCAAAGTGAACACTGACAAAAAAACAGCATATCTAAAGACCTATCAATTACTGTCTCATCATCCATTTCAGACCACTCCACTTCTTCAGGCTTGTCTTACCTCCAGATAGCGGATCTCCTTGGTCAGAGCTTTAATGAGACGGCTTGGCCTGATATTGTCTGGAACCTCACTGTTGGGTTGAGTCAACTGCAGAGGAAACACACAGAGAAAATGAGCATGTACAAGAGCCACAGGAGCTTCACCATCAAAAAAGTGACATCCTCTCACCTCCCTCCTCAGCCATGTTTTCAGAGATGAGATTAAAGCTTTCACTCCGTCCACTAGATAACCCTGAGGTTGACATCTATCCTCCCGCAGCTCTGAAACACAAACACGTTCCACTGTGAATCTTCATTCGACCATTATGGTTCATCTACACCTACATTTATGCAAGGAATAACTGGCAAAAGACCTTTGAATTATCGCAAATCCTGCCCTGCATGAGCAGTCCTGTCTCACTCACCTTTAAGGGTCTCCAGATGATTTTTGGCCACATACCAGCAAATGGCCTCAAAGTATGGGAACTTAAAGAGATCTGGAGTCTTCAGTCTGCGTTCCATCTCATAACACCTAAAATGCGAATGGAGAAGTAGTTCAGTTACAGCAGGAAAACGTTTAGAAACCTGAAATTACCTATAGTGACAGCAACAGTCTAGAGAAGCTTAATATATTAAGGAATTAATTTAGGGTTTTACCTGAGCTGCATGCCTATGTTTAAGTTATGCAAGAAGTTCCCACCAAAGGCCATGGAGTCCTGAGAAGTGAGCACTGCATGGATCCAACCTATAGAGGGCAACAAAGATCAACATTCAGTTCAACGTGTTATGCAGATCTAGTTCATTTTCACTAGCTTGATCAAAAACTATAATTAATCATCATTTAAAATAAAAAATGTAAAATGTTTTTAGTGTGAGTTGCACCACGCTAAAACACCCATTTCATTATCACATATTTTAGTTTAAAAATCAATAGATAAATTAAAAATTAACATTTAACGTTTTATATTCAATTAGCATAAATGTAATTTAATTCAGGAAGTAAAAAACATATTTACTAAAATATTAAACTCTTATTTAATATATATAAATATGTATATATTTTAAATAGTTTTAAATGTAATATCTTCATTTAATTCATCCAGATGGGGTTAAAAAAAATCTGTGTAAAAGTTGATTAACTTGGAATTTAGAAAAGCAATCAGAAATGTAATCAGTTACATTAATAAAATTATTGAAATGGTTACACTACTTATTACATTTTAAGTAGGGTAACTTGTAATCTGCAACATTTCCAAAGTAACCTTTTCAACACTGTTCAGCCTTGACATTCATAGATGTCAACTAAATACAGTGTACATACATACACACACACACACACACAATTCACAACAGTAACCAGTGTGTATACAAAGACATAAAAACACACATCAGCAAAAGCCAAATATAGCCTGATCTCACACCCACACAGCACCACCAATGACAGAAAAATCACTTTTATCTCTCTGCCTAGCTGCATGTGTATTGGCCACCATGTGCAGACATGTTTCTAAACAAGAGGGGGATTTCTGCTTCGTCATATGTGACGTTCTGCTCGAGGAGGGAAACCCACATGCTCACTTTCACACACCACAAACACACATGCTGTGATAATGAATCCCTGCCCCGAGAAGAGCTGCATCTACTACCTCCGCAGTGGTTAAACGCCATTTATAACACAAATTAACACGGCACTCCTGACCGGTGATTAAAATAACACCCAGATACTTCACATTCTGCATTCTTTCCATTGAGTGAGACGCACGTGAATTGCATCACAGCCCCTTCGGAGTGTTTTTATTCTGTTTACCACGTTGCTCAGTGAAGAACGTTGCCCAATACTCCCACTATAACAAGGGTCATCGCTGTTCCATGCTGATCCACATTTTCCTGGCAGGAGCTCTGGGAAACCGCCTGATATTATTTTTGCCTTGCCGTACCGTGTGCGTGTTTTTCTACGAAAGCGCACATCCTATTTTGTGTCGTGGGATCAATCAAGGATACAAAAGGTGTGCTGTTGTTTGGATCAATGACAAATCAGAGAAAAAATAAAAAAATCTTTAAAAAAAAAAACCTTTTCTTGGCAATGTACTTCTTATATTCTTGCTGGAGATTCCTGTTTCATATGGTTTTGAGAAATAAATACAGAATTTATCGACACTAAAAATGTCATGTGGCGTAACCATCAAATAAAAAGTCAGACCACGTTTTTCCTTAGGATTTGAACATGAGAGTATACAAATCATAATCATCTTTTTCAAAAATGCTTAGAAATGTTTCAATGTTTCATGACATTACAAACATCATGAATTATTAATTCATTGATACCTTTACTTTCTGTGGAGTCGCACCACATGACATTTCTCGACCTGAATTGACCTTTTCTTGCCAAAGATTTGACTTAGACTAACCTTGACACATAGTTACGCGGGTCTCTATGATGCAGTCTATTATATAATACTGCATGTTGGTTGCACCACATGATTTATGATAAGATAATGGCAACCAACTAAGGTTTTCTTTAAGAATTTCATTATTTTAATGATTGTTTCTTTGACATAAAAAACAATTAAATGTATATTGGCAATTTACTCCTTGTATTCCTGTTGGTTTTATATGTTTTGAGAAATATTTACAGAATTTAAAGACTAAAATGTGAAGTAGTGTAACATCACATTAAAAGTAATACTATTTTTCCTTATGCCTTGAATATGTAAGTATACAAATCTTAAACATCTTTTTAAAAAATGTTTATAAACATACATTTAAATGTTTCATGACATTAAAAAGACATTTTACAACCTGAACTGATTTAGGATATTAAAAGAGACTTGACCTTGACCTTGATTTGTAATATTTCAATTAGGATTTAAAATTAATTTTAACTCATTTTATTTGGGCACCAAATGAAAACTGGGGATAATATTTAAATAGATACTAAAAATAATACAGAAATTTGTCCAACTGAGTGTTCTCACCAGTGGGGAGGAAGATTGTAGTTCCCTGCTTCACCACACATTTGTAACACTTGTCGACTTTATCCCCAAAGAATACTTCGCTCTGATTGGGTGATGAGCTCCAGGACTCATATAGTGCAAGGTTAGCCTTAGTCGGCTTGATCAAGTAGAAAATCTTCTCTCCCTGCAAAAAAAAAAAAAAACCATGCAGCCTTATCAGTGCTTATCACTTACATAACAGTAACACCATATGACCAGATCTCCACAAATTGCCATTTAGAAACCATTTAGATATCGATATGCAAAAGTACACCCTGATAAAACAGATTCACGTCATCAAAGAGGCCTCAGTTCTTACCCAGAGTACATGATACCACACTGAAGTTCCTCCAAAATCTATGTGGAAGTCTGTGTAACTGTTTTTCATTCCCATGAGGCAATACTTCTGCACAAATGGTTTGGGGAAGAAAGAATCATCAGGCCAGTAGTTCTCCACCCAGGACATCTTCCGTGCAATTTCAGGAACCTCCACCAAATCGGCCATCCTAAAATAAATCAGAAGACATAAATCAAACTTCAAACAAGCATTTATTTGTGTTGAACATAACAACACCTATCGATATGCCAGTTAAGTGTTTTCACTTCGCAATTTAACCGTTAAAATAAGTTGAAGTTATGTAGGTTTCCCACACAGACTTACTTTGTATCAGAGAACTCCAGGCTGATGAGATTCAACACTTTTGGTCGTTCAGGTTGGTAGTAATATTTCACAAACTCTCCCAGCTGGAGCTTGCTGTCTGCCTGTCTTGCGACATCAATCACATCAATGACTTTTTTTGCACCTGGAAAAACAATGTGGGATATTTTAAAATGTGTGTGTTTACAGGACAGATTTTCTCATATATATAAATTCTCTATCATGTCGGTTTTACAAACACAGAGTCTGTAACAAGGCTTTTGAGAGACACAGCTGCAGGGCCACAAAACACAAATGACTGCTGAGGACCGGAAACAGCACTGGACAGCTGGCAGTGAAGTGCCTGCAATCCCTCAACACACACACACACAGCTGGCCAGCATCTGATGACAGGGAACAGCTGGATGGACAGTCCCACAAACACATAACTGAGAAAAGTTCAAGGCCAAATTTGGGAACTTGACAAACCTGCAAAACTCCGCACTGCTTTTGAACTCAAGCTGATATTTTTATGGTCATCTTTCATTTCTGGTGATATTAAGTTAAAATTCTGTAAACATTATAAAAGTAAGGCATTTAAAGTTTACCCCAAAATTATTAATCTTTTATTTATCCATAATTTTATTATTATAAAAGTGAATGTATCAGTGTTTTTAGCATTATATTACAGTATTAAATACTATTATTACACTATTATAGCATTATATATAGTTTATATAATATTTTGAAGTGGCTTTGATTAATATATTTTCACTTCATTTCAGTTTATGTTTTAGTAATTTTGTGCGCTTCTGTCATGTGAATCATTTTATAATTTCTATATCTATATCTATCTTTAACTTATAATTATTCCAGTTTTATTATTTCAAATTCAAATGCCAAGGCAGCATTTCTAATTTTCCATGAAGTTAAGTTTTTCATCCAGTATTTTAGTTTAAGCTTTATTATTACATTTCACTTCAATATATTCAATAACAGTTCTTGAGGAACAGACTGAAATTCAAGACAGTTCCAGTCCCCATTAACTTTCATCATATGGAAAAGAGCAGCTTGAACACTCTGCCAAACCTCTTATTTTATGTTCCACAGAATATTCCAATTATTTGGAATGACATGAGCCTGACATATTTTAGTTAATGATGCATTCTGTTTAAAATTGTTCTGATAAGTAATGTAGCATACAATTGGTTAAAGTCTGACAGTCTGACCACACACACACACACACACACACAACATGTTTCTCTAAATTTGGCCATATATGGACAAATAAGTGTTTCTTATAACGTGTATTTATCTTTTCTAAGAAAAGAAAAGCAGGTGTAGGGAGAAAATGGCAGAAGTGACAGACAGAGAAGGTTAGTGGCCTTTTGTCTGTGCCCAACTGGCTGGGTAACATGATCTGATGAGTGGCCCGCTACCCCCTCTCTTTCTGTCTCTCTCTCTCACACACACACACACACCTCTCTTCCCCTCAACACCTGTTACTATTAAAACACTTCCAGCTTAAAGATCAGCGGCGTGCAAAAGAGGGAGCCATGTAACATAAGCTTTAAGATAAAACAGCCCTATTGGGAACCTGAGCTCAGACTGACTGTGATGTACAACAGCTTTGTAACTGGAGATGAAATGTTTTAGGCCTAATGTAGAGGAGAGAGAAGATAACCTCCACAGCTGTACAGGAGTTAGGTCTAAACCCATTCACTACCGGCACGGACGGATAAACACAATCACAATGCCACTCGGTAATCTAATGCTTTCCAGTCCAACGAGTTTAAAGTTGTTCAGAAAAAAACCCCCCGACTTGTTAGCTTAAATAAGATTACATTAAAACCAAACAGAGGTTTGAGTAATAGGTTGTCCACCTTAAGAAAACCCATTATTTTTCTATTTTGCCAAATGGTTTTTTACAAATAGATTTTGTTTTAATGCTTCACTCAAAAAAAGAATTAAATCATGATGGGAAAAAAAATATTTTGACAAATAGTCCTAGAAAGCTTAATAGAACATTAAAAGAACAGCAATTTATATATGTGTGCATATAAATATATTCTACTGCACAGATTTAATGTGGGTCTGGTTATTGATCTAATTGCGTCTCTTTTGCTCTAGTGCCCCACTTGCCAGACGCTCTCCCGAGCTGTTATCTGATAGACAGTAAATGCAGTGTACACACACTTTGATCTCTTACCCACGTAATGCTCCACATCGCTGACAGAGAATGAGGGAGGGGGCAGTTTAAGCCCTAGTCCATCCAGGTCATGGACCGCTATAGGGTAATGGAAGCCGTCCCTTTCCAGGTAGTGCTGGGTCACCTGGCTCCCCTGCATTGGCACCAGAATCTCATGGCCACTTTGAAACATTCAAGATGCACAAAGATCAATTGCAAGTCTTATCAGGTAAGAGCAAATTCCAAAGCCATAACTAGATGTAACTAATGACTGTGATTATATCCTAAAAACACAGTAGGAAAGGTCTAATCAAGCTTTTATCCAGAGTAGGGATGTCAACGATTAATCGATGATGTCTCTTATTTACAAAGCTTTGTACCTTACTTGTATATATACACACACAGTAAAATGTTTCAGATGGGAAATAGGAGGCCTATGTTTTGCCGTAGCAGCGATAAATTGATCGTTAATTTAAACGACGAAATAATCGAAAATTGACATCCCTAATCCAGAGGTGCTTGTACCTGGCAAAGCTCCTGGCCTGGAGTTGCTGTACAAATACAGCAGTTCCTGCCTGAACGGGGCGTGTGCCATCATTTGGCTCAGTGTAGTCATGCCTGTGCCAATTGTTGCGCTTTTTCACTGCAAAAGAGAGGGAAACACTCATGAGACTGATCCTGGAACACAACAAAAGCAGTTGAGAAACATGTGTAGATGCACACACTTACTCATGGAGGGTCCATGGATGGGCTCACAGTTGGGACAGTGATAAACATCGATGTCAGCAGCATGGTGCTCCACTACCTGAACACAACTGAAAAGAAAAAAAAAAAGAAAGAAAAAAGCAGAATAAGTATCCTAATATTCTAAAAATCTCACAACCTGTTGCTGTAGCCACTAGCAAAGAACACTAACTAGTCTTATTCTTAAAAAAATTTACATTTGAGGTTAGCCGGCATCCTTCAACACCAAACACACAAAAATATCTATAGTGTCAAGTTAGGGGTGGGCAATATGACAAAATCTTATATCACAATATGAGTCAATCATACTACAAGGCCTAGTTATTTTTTGCTTTAAATAAGGGCTTTATGATATCAACATTTCTGACACCATAGAAATTTCATCATTCCTGTCACCAGCTGTCGATAATTTAAAAAAAAGTATACTATTAGCTCACTATTAAATAAAAAAAAAACCCAAAAAATATATAAAAATAGCTAGCAATTAAATACAGTAGGCTACATGAATAACATCTCCAGAACTGCTCCGAGGGTTACTTCAAGAGCATTTGACCGTTTCATTTGAGTAAATCTATCGTCATATCATGTACACACAGAACTGTAAAGGTATTCATGGCCAGCCATCAAAATAAAAGTTCTGTTTGGACATGGCAGCAGAAATATATTACTATCAGTGCCGGCCCGAAGGGTTGTGGGGCCCTAGGCAAGATAAAAAAAAAATAAAAAATGGGCCCACTGGTGCAAAAACGGTGAGAAGAAAGCACAAAAAAGACAATTTCAAGATATATATGCTTCTGAATAAACACGGAGGTAGCACAAAACATCGGAACTTTGACAGCACTTACGGATATACAACTTATGAAACATATCTTAATATTCATATTTATATATATTAATATTTACATTAATGAGCCGTCATTAGTCCTGTCTGTTTAGGCTATAGGCTAACACATCACATAGTGATGTGCATTTTAAGGTACTTCAGTGTGGACCTTTAATGTTACATCTGTTTTGTCAATGTTAAAATTCTTACCTAAAAACTCTATCGGATAACAAAAAGTGTTGGGAAACGAAACCTCTGGCCATTCCGTTGGCTCGTATTTGGCCAGTCACAGATACCGTATGGACAGTCCATCCCAATATGACATATCTTGTTCCGTCGAACTGCAAAAATTATTTTATGTACACTGCTCTGGGTCAACACGATGTTTTTCCAATGAGGCGCCGACTCCGCCCACACAGCTATGACGCGACGCCGACCAAGTCAATTTCGGGAGATGTTATGTTAAATAGAGTGTGGTGCTTTGGCTGCTGTGTATGTTTCTAATCTTTTTTCCTCTTTTATTTATACTGTTGTTTTTACCAATTAATTATAAATGATAGTTTTCAGCTATTTGGCATGTATGGATTATACAGAGCTATTCTTTTAATAAAACATGGTGTTTTTTTTTTCTTTTTTTCTCACCGTCGTTGTGAATTGTATGGTGTTTAATCGGGTCTGTGCATTGCGAACGCGTTAGAAGTTTCACATGAGCACTCGCGCTAAAGTGTAAAAGTAGAAACAAAACATATTATAGCAGTGTTCGCGAGGTCTTAATTACAAGATAATGTAATTTTGTTAAAACTGATTTCATAATATTGGTATTGAAAAAGGTATCGCTCAGGAACCGGTGTCGAACTCAAGGTATCGTATCGAAATTTTTTGAACGATACTCAGCCCTACTAATAATAAACTAATTACAAGCAATAGAACAAATAAACAATAGTTCAGTCAAACGGTTAATAGCATTTAAAAAAACCTGTGTTTACATATGTGTATGCTGTGTACATTTATTATGCATATATAAATAGACTTCTCGCATGTATAAATTTAAGAAAATTGTTGTTTATATATTAAATAATATCTTTACATACACTTTATATAACTTATGTGAATATAAATATATACATGCAAATATATGTTGTATGTGTGTGAATTATTATATACATAATAAATATACACAAGTACACACACATATATATTACATAAACTAAAACTTATTTTGGATGGATTAATCATGATTAATCATTTGACAGCACTAATAAATAATAAATGCTACATACATTGTATATAGCAATCAAATGTATAATTCCTCACTGTGTAAATAAAAGGTATATTTCTTCTTATTAAAGTTACAAAAGTGATTTAGTCAAGAGCGATTAGAGATTTTCTCTCTTTTGTTGCTTGATTAACAGACAGCAGGAAAGCAAAGTACTGATGATTGTATATAAATGGCTTAAAATCACTTGTTTTCAAACTAAGCAATGCTTAAAAACACATGCAAACGATTCATTTTCATGAACATGTAGCACAGTAAGGCCACGCGAGGGTGTAACAATGATAGAAACAATAGTCCAAAATCTCTACCAGTCGCCAAATTTCTACCAGTTCATAATGTCTACCGACATTTTGCCCACCAATAGTGCAACTAAACATAAAATTCACAACAAAACTACGTTTTTATGAGGTAAATGCGAAGAATCACACATTTCATTATATGGACATATAAACAAAATCAATATATAACCAAAAAACACCAGATTATTATATACTAAAGCGAGTGACTAATGAGATTTTTTTCGGAGTAGCCTAAATGTCAATGGTGTAGAGACAGCTGAATGTCATCATTTTGTCACAAAACGTGTACATGTTTACCACTGTGTACGTCAAACACCGTGTGGGTGGGTGCTGATACAATCAACAGGGCGCTGCGTCACAATTGTGGGATTTCCCCCACCATCCGTGTCACCCAAACCGCAGGCCAAATCACCTCCCCGAACAAGCCAAAACTCAACCACAACCATAACACTCAGCCACCCACACACACACACACACACATTCCAGAGGTTCATTTCAGAGTCACACTGCCAACCACGTGAAGTCAGCTAGCTAGAGTTTTGACAGTTCAGCGGCAAGAGATTTACTGATGCCGAGATGAGTCAAACAACTGAAAAACACAGAAAAGTGCTCACAATCAAACACATTTTTTACGCGTTTACTGATGCCTACTGTGAGATTTGCTCTACTTTTCCCGTCACTTATATACATCAGCATCTTTCTAGTCAAGCAAGGACACTACAATGCTAAATGAAGGGGAAAACAGGCCCAAAACAACCGCAAGCATGTTAATTCAACAAAATTTGTTAGAAAACATAAATTGAGCCTTTTAGCTGACCACAACAACCCTTGAACTTAGCCTCCCTCATTCAAATTCTTGCACTTGCGGTCTTGTGGCCTTCTCTTGTATATGTGTGTTAAGTCCACAAAACCATGTGTCCCATTTATCTTATGATTCAGAAGAGTGCAAATACACTCTTTTACTACTACTACTACCAAAAATTTTGAGGAATGCCATCATATATTGTTGCCCTGACCCAAATGCTGCCCTTAAAGGTATGGTTCACCAAATAAATGAAAATTCAGTCATTATTTACTCACCCTCATGCCATTTCCAAACCCATAAGACCTTCAATAATCTTCGAAATGCAAATTAAGACATTGTTGGTGATTTCTTTGCTCACAAAAGGCATTAACATTATCTATTTTAATGGTGTTTTTACTACCTTTCTGTGCCTTGACCGTGGTAGTTCCCTTGCTGTCTATGGAGGGTCAGAAAGAGCTCAGATTTCATTAAAAGTATCTTAATTTGTGTTCTGAAGATGAACAAAGGACTTAGTAATTAACGTCCGAATTTTCCTTTTTGGGTGAACTATCCCTTTATGGTACTCCTTGAATATCCATTTTGGAGATATAATGCTACAGTCCACAGAACCTCTGAAGAGAACTGAAATTGCGGAGTTTTATTTTAACATTCTTTGCTTAAGCAGCTGTTAGTGAGCATCCTGATGAATAAGTAAGTGAGTGCTGTGTGCTTTCCTCTGAATAACAAAATAAAAACACAACAAAAGTGAGAAAAGGTGCAATGTGGATACGCTTGTTCAAATGCAATTCAAACTCCCCAAAATATCTTTTCTTGGGCCTGATTGTTTTCAAAAAGACATCACGTCAGTTTTTTTTTCTTTCTTGATTTGGCTTTCGGTATTTGCTGGTAATGAAGAAGCTGTACGTGTTCTGTAGATTACGGGATATTGCTGCAATCATGTATAACGAAAGCAGTTTAACTCTTGAAGTTCCCCAAATAAAGTCTTATTGGAGTTCTAATACGGCTGCAGTAAACGCTTTGGCTATCTCTTCCTTTCTCACCGTCAGAATAGAGTTAACATCAAGAGTGGATGCTGTGCTAAATGGGGCTGTTAAAATCAGCAGGGGACTTGAGCAGAAAGGTGATTCTCCTCAAAGAGAAGACAGCCTTTGAACACAGGCAGAGGATTGAATGCGCTGCTGTCTCAGCTTTGATCTCCTCATTATTGCAGGAAACAGCAAGAAAAACTATGTACAAGCAGGAAGCAGAAAGCTGCTGTCGTCCCAGACGAGGCCTAGTTAGTCTTAACCGTTCCTTGGTTTAATCTCCTTTATAATCAGGGCAATACCATTACACTATTCAGCTTCTGTTGGCAAGAAGTTTCACAGTGCCATTTTATGTCAATATAGTCCATCATTGGTATCAGTTATCCCATACTCAGACATTGTTCCTACTGCAACCCAAAATACAGCTTTTTTAGACACTTTTAACATTATAATTGTTCCACTGCATGTGGTTTTTAGTAGAATTTTTTTTTTTACAAATCCTCCCTATGAATGTTTTACCATATTATTTGATACACGCAGGTGTCTGTAGAGCATCATTAGAAAAGACCATCTGTCAGACATTATGACAGATGGTAACAGTTACCAAGGTTAATATTGTCAGTAAAGTTAAGGAGAGACTACAGCGTGGATCTATACAACTGGTCTAAAGCCAGTTGATTAACAATTCAAAGTCTGAAGAACTCATCGGATGTTTGTCTATTATTCCTATGATTCACTTGGAATAAAATCTCAGTCTCTGAATGAGACTGCTTTAACCAGTGCCATGACTCCAGCTCACGCTGCGATAAAGTCACCTGGGCATCACTGCCAGACACGCGATGACACAAGAGCAGATGGGGGAGGAAGGGTTTAAGGATGAATGACTCTACACGCACTCTCCTCCTCCGCTTCCCTCCTACGTGAACCAGACAATGAGCCAGAGAACAGAACGCTCTGATCCTGACACACCATTGATGAATGAACTGAAGTTCTCAGCAGTTTGGACAACCGAAACACCAGCACAACTCAATCAGCACGAGGGAACTATAAAAGCTGTACTTGTTCCATACAACCAAACAGGCTCCAACTATGAACCACGAACACACAATCCCATAATGCTTCAAAGTCATGTAAGAATAATAGCATTTATGAGATGAGTCCATGTGAACGGCACAACAATGTCACAATAACCACCTAAAAGCTCTTTGAGCACCGACGTCACAAGAGAAATAAAGAAATTTGTTCTTTTAAAAATAAATATGTTTCATGATGCCACAGAAGTACATTTTTGTCTAAATGGTTCCATGAAGTACCTTTAACATCTGTTTCTCAAAAGCTTTTTTTGTGGCAAAAGAAGGTTCTTAGATTATACAAAAGGTATGAAAGAGATGGTTCTTTAAAGAACCTTTGACTGAATGGTTCTTTGTGGAACTAAAAATGGTTCTTCTATGGCATTGCTGTGAAGAACTCTATATTTTTTAAGAGTATATAAGCCAAAAATCACATTTACATGGTGAATGTTGATAGTATAAAGTATTTTAATGTGTTTTACCTAGCGGTGATGAATTACAGCTACACCTAGATCTTACTTCTCCACATTTCCATTAACCCTGCTTCATTCACACTACGTCTGGCTCATTAAACAGTCTTCATCTTATTACATTCATTTAGTCACCCTTCCCATAAAGCTTTTTATATACCGAGTGTTCCATTTATTATCTCCCTGTCTTAGTTTCATAACACCATGTGAACCAGGTCAGTGTGCCACATGCCTGGAGTTGAGTCAGCCTTTCTTTCACCTGAGTAACTGATTAACTACCCACCAGAGAATCAAAGGCACAAGAAAGTGTTAGTCAGGAACCCTCCAATTAATTTTCTTTAGTGGCCAAAAACAAATAAGTGGTAGTCTAAAGCCCAAAGTAGAGTGTGTTCTCATAAAACCCAGAATATGATTTGGACTTGAGTAGAACAATAGGCTTCATACTCCATGTGAAGCGCCCACAATACTACCTTGGACAGTGCCAAAATCAAACAGACACTACTAACTAAATAGAGTGTTTTATTTAAATACAAGCTAAATAAAATCTAACTTACTGTCTGTATACTTCCTTAACAAATAAACCTAGCAGTTTCTTTTGATTAACCCACAACAGAGCAGGCAGGGGTCAACAAACCAGGCCCTGGTAAGTCAACACTAATCTTCAGGGCGTTTCAGGTCTGGAAGCGACTCACACTAGGCTTTTGTTGAGACTCATGCAGACTCATTTAGGATTTAATGAGACATAACGAGTCGAATACCAAAACATCCTTACAAACCCAGGTACCAGAGGGAAAGTATTTTAACATTGCCTTTACTTGCCCTCTTTCTCTTTCTCTCACAAGCACATCAAGCTTGTCAAGAGTGCGCACATTCAATTTAAGCACTTTGTTGTGGCACATACATTTTTAAGAATGATCCGCAAACAGCAAGAAAGAGTCAAGTTCAGGCCAGTGTCAAACCATTCTTTGTATAATGCAAGAGGATTCCCAACTATGAGCAATTCGGAGCCAAACAAGTCTGTTTTTGGGAGAGTAAGGCTAGATGGGGTGAACGTGCACGCAACTGCTGACCCCATGTGACCCTTTGGCTTCTTGCTTAGGGATCCTCCCCCTATACATCCAATATATTTAGCCCAGTTCTTGCTAAAAGTTTTTGTAAGACCAAACTAATTCTTAGACTACTGCCACAACAAAAATATATTCTGACATGTGACATTAGAGAAAGGCCTGTCATTTCACCAGAAGTTCCAATTTAAGTTTGTTCATAATATAATAACTTTGTAGATTGGGTGAATTTTCATTTCAACTTCAAGATGAGTTTCATTTTAAGACAGTTTCTAAAAACAAAGCTCAGGTGGACCAATTGTGAAACACCAAGCCTAAATGAACCAATGCATTCTTGTGGGGCAATATTTTACACAATATATAATTATGTGCATCTCATCAGTAAAGCCGGTTCTTTGATTAGCTGTCAATATCCATCACCTGTTTTCAAATGGAGCTAATACACAGAGCCGTAGATCACTGACAAGCTACGCAATATCGGGTTCACTATCGCAAATGAATCACCTGCAAAACTGCACGTGATATTGCGTAGTTTGTCAGTGATCTACAGCTCTGTGTATTAACTGCCGCTCCATTTGAATACAGGTGATGGAGATTTACAGCTAAAGAACCGGCTTTAAATGATGAGATGCACATGAATATATCGTGCGATATACTGCCCAGCACTAAAAATGCTCATATTGCATAATTTGTCTTGCCCAGCCCTACGTTCTTAAAGTTTTCAAAAGAACTGGCCTCTATGACAACACTCAGATCCCCAGAATTAGTTTGCTTTCAGTCTGAAAAGGACAAAATATGGTCTCAACCTGAGCTCTTTCCAGACTGTGCACTGACCTCGCACCTCCATCAATCAGCAGACCTGTGGCCACCAAAACTCACCTGCGACCCTCAAAGTGTTAAACAAAACTCCTGCTGCAGAACTAACCTTAACATCTCATGACGCCCTCAGGGTTAGATTAGCAGTGTCTTTTAAAGTAATTGACTCACAGGTTCAGACATTCACCTCACGTGCATTCAGACAGACATCCTCATCCTGCCACACTTTCCGGCGTCCAAATTCTACCAGAGAAGTTTCACATCTCTGATTTGGGGAAAATTGCGTTTCGTCAATCTGGAGAGAAGTGACACAGAGCATGTGGTAGCAGTTTTGTGCGTCACTGACGCTGCAGAATCACACCCGTTCCCTTCACTTCTTCTTCTGGACTGCAAAGGCGCCAGTCTTTGTCTCGCACTCTCACAGGGTTTGGGGAATCTGGCAGATCCACAAAGTTACGCAAGACTTAATTCTCAACACCCGCACAACCGCGCACTGTGTACTGGCGGTTACTTCGCAAGACAGGAAGGGTCTTGGCTCATTTACAGAGAAGATTCTGTCCTGAAGCTTAAAGGCAGCTACTTTTGACAATACGCCAAAAAATGTTGGCGTGCCAAGATGGATATGGTTTTGTTTGTGTATCTACTTATCAGAAAAATACCTGTTCTGCCAAGCACTAGAAATGCTCATATTGCATAACTTGTATTGCCACATAAAACAATGTGACACAAGAGAACAGTATGACAGGATAAGACATGATTATCATAATACACACATAGCACACCATACCTGTCAAAACACAATTCTGTTTATTACACATTAACTAATAATAACTAATAATACACACACATACATGTATGTGTATATATATATATATATATACACACACATACATACACATATTATATATAAAGTTCAATTAACTATACTACTTTGACCTATATTTGTAAAGAAACTCACTGAACTGAGGCAAGTCTCAAAAATCAAAGATTAAAACTTTGGACTAAAGACCATATAAATCATAAAATGCAAAAATGTTGCTTTTCAGCAAAGCACGTCAAGCTCAAGCAGCCAGACGATTTAAATGTCTAGTTTCATAACACACATACAGATGAGCCATGTGGCTTTTGGCAGCTCACTTCTAAAGGAAAGCCGAAAAATTCAATCCTGAGGGAAATACTGTGGGAGACCGGTCGTCTTAAAAGTTCCCTGTACACATTTATCACAAAAACATTTGACAGAAATCAATCAATAACGCTCAAATCACATTCGGGTCGAGCGTGATCTCCCACCGTCATATTTAAATACCCCCATCGCGCGTCACCAGCACTTTCACATGACACCCCTGATTTACAGCCGAAATACCCCCGTGGCAAGGCGGTCTGTACATACCAACCGATCCACATCTGTTAAGGAAGCCAAAATGTCCATACCTGCCGTGAAACCAGTCTTTACAAATGTCGCATTCGATCATAAACCGGTTAACATCATAGGGCTGCCGGCAGACACAGTAGAGCGGGGCAGCCGCCATCTTCCTAATGTCCCTAAACAACGCTGAGCGCTGTAGGGGCGGGATTAACGTCAACGGAAACTCCCGAAGGGAAATGGGGGCGTGGTTAACATCAACGGAAAGTGCCGAAGGAAAATCCGACCAGCGCCTGCCACTGCAGACATGGGCTCAATCACGAACGCTTGGAGGTGTCGATGAATGAAGATTGTAGGCGTACTACTTTTCACAATACAATTCAATTCATACACTGAACTGCTGTTAAAAACGTTATTAGGTTTTCGAGTTTCACTTTTCTGATCCGAAAGCACCAGGTCACTGACCTACTAACACTGATGATCGTGTCAAATGATTACATACTGTAATAAAAAAAAAAGATTTTATTACTACTATGGAGTCACAAACTTTGTCAGTTCACTCTTTGTACTCCATATATTACTATTTAAATATAAAAACCCAAACAACACGCTTTATTCATACAGAATAGGCATAAAACAGAAAAGAAGCTGTCTATAGCAATCCTTTGTACATTAATTCAGAATCGGCGTGCGGCACGTGCACTACGTGATCAGCGGCGCTCCGTGACATGCGCGTATTGTAGCCTGGGGGAGGGGCTACGTAAAATCACACTGACTGATACTCTTTTTTTTACCCCAAAAGTGTTTTCTTGTCATGGTTGTACAAACATTTAAACATTAAACATATGTATTAACACTTACATATTATTTCATTTAATATCATTTGAAAAAAATAAACAAATTAACATTATTATATAATCAAATAAATATTAAACATTAATAATTACACATATGCATACATACAATTTTTTTTTTGAATGTAATACAATGCTTCCATAACACTGATAAAATACAAATAAACAACATAAAATGCATTACTTCATGTAAAAAGAAAATATCACATGACAAAATGAACACAAATAACCCCTAATACTGGAATGAAACGGGGTGAAATAATATGTAATGGTGCTTCCCAAGTCTTCATGAAGCAGCTGAGCCATTTAAATGGTTTCAAGAATAATAATTATCATCATTATAATAATTCTTATGAATAACTTCACAATTAATTCATGTGATATTAACAGCACGTGGTGATAACCGAATGATTAGCACAAAATTTGGTAGACGTGTGCGCCATCTAGCGTTGGGTGGATGAACGTGACGATGTTATTTACTTGCAATGATAAGCCAGCATTAATTGACTTTAATAACAATGATTAATTTATATGATGCACCACAAGTGCTTTATAATGACGTCAGAGTAACACGATTATAAAGGCATTGCATAGGTGTATAGGCTATATGAGGTATTGTTCTACAGGGTTTCTCAAATAGGTCCAATACACTGCAGAGTTTGGATCTAGCCCTTATCAAACACACCTGAGCATGCAGTGTCTTAAGGTACATTAGAAAATCACAGGTAGGTGAGATTTTTCAGGGTTGGAGCTAAACTGTGCAGTGCATCGGACCTGGTCTAGAACATTAAAAATGAATTAAGAAAGAATTATGGTTAAATGGCTATTATGGTATCGGCTTACTGGGGTAATATTGTTAATTATTATTATTATTATTATTATTATTATTTAAATCCTAACTGTAGTAGAAATAATGCATACCTGTTTTTCTTAACTGTCTTTATGTTGATATTTAAGAATGTTTGGTTATGAATAAAAGTTGCTGCTGGATCAGCTCACCTAAATTTTCACGAGCAATGATTTTGCCAATTATTTCTACTTTGAAATGAGTGATCACAGGAATTTCGATGAAGAGCCCTTGACTGAGCTGGAGCTTTTGTTCATCCAAGAATTGCTTGATTTGCTTCACGACGGTAAGCAAAATAGCATCACCCGGTTTGAGAGACGTGATGCTTGTTGGTCAGGAAAAACAAATAATATATATAATTTTAATATACAACAGATCCAGTCGATGAGGAGGGCCGAGATGACACAGATCCTCAAAGCAGAAGACCTGATCTGGGCTCCACAGGGCCCCAGAGTGACAGTCACGAGTGTAACATCACAGTCACCATTCAGTACAGAGACACCGAGGAGGACATGAGCGAATACCTGCATGCAGTCTATACTACAGCAGTTATAATCATAGCACTGTGGATGTGCTCAGTTAGGTCCTTGTGATATCTGCATTTAGCAGCATTGAAATTAATTTCCAATGAACTGCTTTATTTTCGCTTCGCACTAAATGCATGTCGTTCTCTCAGTGACCACTAGATGTCGCTAGCACCGTGTTCTGATGTGTGTCGTCATTGGGAAGGTTTTACGTTTGTTTCACCTTCTTGCCCAGATTGTCCACATTGTCCAGTTTAGTTTGTGAGTGTGCCATTTAGTAATTTATCAGGTTTTAAAGTAAACAGGTGGATGTCTTTTGAAAGTTGATTTGTTTTACACATGCAGTGTTTTAGTGTCTGCATAAAATTACCCTTCCGTTTTAGTTTATGCATTTGTAATTCACCATGTAATTTTTTAAAATTCATTATATTCTTTCCATAGAGCCCATTTCTATTCATTAAAAGACAAACATGGTCATGGCAAAGAAATGCAATTTTTTCCCTGAACTGTCTGCCATTTCTATTTTCAAACCAAACACATTCTTTTCCCCACAGATGATTCACATATTCACCAGACTAAGAGCGAGAAACACATCAAACATTTGTTTGAGACACTGCTAAACAAAAGTGTGTACTTTCACACTTGAAACTGACTGAAAGATAATTATTCAGAAAAAAAATGCATAGTTAACGACTAAAATGATCAAATGATGCAATAACAGTACATGACATTTTTTAAATTATTTTATTAAAATTAATTTTAATAAGAAAGTGGGGAAAACATGCCAATGAGACATAGGCTATATGCACTGCTCAAAAATATAAAGGGAACACTAAAATAACACATCCTGGATCTGAATGAATGAAATATTCTTATTAAATACTTTCTTTACATAGCCTAGTAGAATGTGCTGACAACAAAACCACACAAAAATAATCAATGGAAATCAAATTTATTAACCTATGGAGGTCTGGATTTGGAGTCACACTCAAAATTGAAGTGGAAAAACACACTACAGGCTGATCCAACTTTGATGTAA
>JAUMHE010000046.1:11557836-11570618 GCA_032359235.1 Enteromius mattozi
GCAACAAACTGAATCTTGTTTCAAGCAGGTATTCTTGTCATTATTACAGATTATGAAAATAAATTATGAAATAAATAATTAATTTTAAATAATTATTCTTACCAAAGAAAAAAGTTGTTGTCCTAGTATGAGCCTGTTTATCTCTCTAGTACACAAACACAGTTGCTTGTTGTCATGTGACCAGTTTTAAAGGTCTTGTGGTGGACCTTGAGGAGGGCAACCTGGTCAAGTTGGCAGAGGACGGTACTGTCTTGCGGTAAGCCAATTCAGTATGGCTTGTGTGCGAGAATGATTACTGAGCAGTAAATTTTATAGTTCCTTTTTCTGGAAAAAGAGTAATTGTACATAAAGAAATACATATATTTTCTTATCCTAATCTTATTCTTTTCTTATTAGATGTGGGGGCACCTAATTTCTTGTGATTATCATTGTTTTGATTACAGAGACCTTCTCTGCATTTGATAAATAAATAGTTTAATCTCGTCATTATACATTACCATCACTCTATTTTTTTATACTGTTTAGTGCTTTGCTACAATCTGTATTGTTAAAAGTGCTATATAAATAAAAGTGATTGATTGATTGATTGATTATCCAGTTATATTAAGTTGTTAATCTATTTAAAACATATTTATTTGTAGAGCAACTCATGGCACTAAAAACCTTAGTACTGACGACATCATTAAGCATTATGGGCCAAAAAGAGAATGGAAGCATTTTAATAGCCTCAATACCTCGTACACACGATCTGGTAAGGATATGCTCTTGAAGATCATTCTTGAAGATAGTTCATATTCGAAAAATTCAAATGTCAGTATAATATTCATAAGTCTATTAAGTCTTGTAATTCATTTTTTGTGATGTGGTATTTATTTAGGGTTTCGTATTTGTATTATCCTCATATTATCAAATAACTGTCCTTGCTTCAGTATGTGATTTAGTGCACTCATTTGTTGCAGCAAAATACTATTTTTATGACAACTATTTTGACCTCCCTGGTGCTCTGCTCTGTGCCAGAGTGGTGGATATGTTGAATAAGGTAAATGTTAAATCAGTGCTTTTCAAAATATATTTATATTGTAGATCAGAAGTAGCGTTTGTTAATTAGCCATACAGTGAATGTTTACCTAACACAATGTATATTGTCATTTGTTAATGTTTTTATTTATCATTTCGTTATCCCTAGCGAGGAGCTGAAATCACACCTGATTTTTGGAAAGACATTGTTGCTGCCATTGACCATAACTACAACACATCTGCATTTCGGGGTATGTAGAAATAACCCTTATATCTCTCTTAGGCATTCTTTATGATCAGCATTTAAATAGTAATTTAATTTTGATTCAGTATATAATGTCTGTAAAAATCCAATGTGTGTATTTCAAACAGAACATAATATTTGACCTATCTACATAATATTTTGAATGTTTATTGTTAGTTAGACTAAAGTCAGAATGAAAACGTAAGGGTGTTTTTGTACTGGGGACTTCCCTTTCGAAAGCATTAACCTTTTATCACAGTCTTAAACAAACAGCAGCACTGGCACTAAAACTTTATTTGTGTTGGTTATTATAATGCACACCTTGTGAGATATTACAGAGTTAAATGAACAAACAAAACAAAACAGAACAAAATTATTATTATTACTTATATTTGAATTCATTTATTTCAAAACCTGGCTCAGTCTTTAAAAAGACCATTGTGTGCTAACAGACTGTGTCTTCTAAGCGTACTAAACATAGGAACCTTTTGTTAAAATGTGAGCACAGTAAAGCACAGTAAAAGGCAAAAAAAAAAAAAGGCAAACACATAGCACCATTTTAATATATAACCATCAGTTCAGGCTTTAGGCAGATGCAGCAGGTCTCTAATTTCTTGATTATTTTTATTGGTGTTCCAAAATAATTGAGATTATCAAAATATTTCCATACAAATAGGTCTTATGTAAATCGACAAGCTACAGACATGTTTTCTAAATTAGTTGTCCTTTTCCATTTTGCTTGACTCTTGGGGCAAAGAGAAAATTAGTATAAAGGCAGAACATTTTTGAAATAGAAAGATTGAGGTTTTCTTGAGTGTGTTTATCACGTTGAGGCAATCAAGAAGCCAGAGAAAGAACAGTGAACATTATCATCAGCATAAATGCCATTTGACTGGTCATCTGGAACCTGGATGTACACTGTGTCATGGGAATTCAGCATTAGGACAGCACTGCCAGACATTTGGTCAAGGAAACCTTTGTTGTACTCATCATAAGAGAACAGGACTGGATCTCTGTTTTTGTAAAGTGCTACCAATGCATTTGCTCCATTGACATGCATATGGAAAGCAAAGTAGTAAAGTCCTGGAACCTGACAGGTGAATATGCCAGTGCTGGAATCATAGTGGTTCTCTCCGTTGTAAACAATCTGGTTGAATACAATTGGTGTTCCAGCATTAGGATACGCTGTAGTAAGAAGAGCTGTGAATGCTGACATTGGTGCTTTTATCAGCTCGTGACTAACAGGCATTACCATCTCATGGGATTTAATTGGCATGCTTTTTTCATGGTGATAAATTATTTCGCCTGGGGCTCCAGGAGGCCCAGGAGGTCCCTGTGGACCTGGAAGACCATCATGACCTCTGGCACCAGGGATACCAGGAGGACCGTGAGGTCCAGAAATTCCCTTGGCTGTGAGCCCTGCTGGGCCAGGGGGGCCTGGAAGTCCTGGATGACCCTTAAGCCCAGTTGGACCAGCAGGTCCTGCTGGGCCTGTTGGTCCTCTTGCTCCAGGGATACCACCTTCACCCCTTGCACCTTGTGGCCCTTGATGTCCTGGATGTCCCTTTTCTCCTGGTGGCCCCTTGATTCCTGGGATACCTGGTGCACCGGTAAATCCTGGTTCACCCTTGGAACCCTGATGTCCCTGATGACCCATTGGACCTGGTGGACCTCCTGCACCTGGAATACCAGGTTTTCCTGAGAAGCCTTGTGCACCTTGCTCACCCTTTGCACCCCTTGGGCCTGGTGCTCCAACCAGACCAATGTCACCTTTAGCTCCCTGTGGACCTGATTCTCCCTGGAATCCCCTAGCACCCTGAGGACCAGGTGGACCTATTGGACCAATAGCACCTGTCTGACCAGTATGACCCATTGGCCCTGGTTCTCCCTTTTGGCCTGTTGTACCTGGTGTTCCGGGCACTCCCCGATCCCCTGGCATTCCAGTTGATCCAGGTTTGCCAGTACCTGGCAAACCTGGAGCGCCTGGCTGTCCTGCTGGTCCTTGAGGACCTTTTTGTCCAATCCCCCCAGGCAAACCTGGAGCACCATTTTGGCCTGGTTTTCCTGGTGCTCCTACTCCAGGTGCCCCTGTATGACCCTTGGGGCCTGCAATTCCCATAGGACCCGGTGACCCATCCCTACCTGGCATTCCTGACTTTCCAGGCTCTCCAGGAAATCCACTTGGTCCAGGTTTTCCAATACCAGGCTGACCTGGCTGACCAGGAGACCCCTGAGGGCCCATTGGACCTGTGCCACCAGGTGCTCCTGGAATACCATGGCCAGGTTCTCCTTTAAGGCCTGGCTGTCCAGGAATTCCAGGATGACCCTTTAGGCCAGGTTCTCCACGTGGGCCCATTGCTCCTGGAAGACCATGTGGTCCAGGCTTTCCAGCAGAAGAAATGCCAGCAGGTCCAGGGCTTCCAGGTGCTCCCGGTGCTCCTCTTGCACCTTGAGGTCCTACAGGCCCTGTATGTCCCTTCTCTCCTGGAATTCCAGGTGCACCTGGTTTTCCAGGTGAGCCTGGGCTTCCAGGTTTACCAGGTGAGGAGTAGCCTGTTGGACCTGGTGGTCCAGCTGGACCAGAAGGACCGGGGTGCCCCATGCCACTTTTTCCAGGAATTCCTGCTGGGCCAGGTGGGCCAGGGGGGCCAGGTTCACCTGGGGCACCTGGAATACCAGGTTCACCAGCAACAGCTAAAAATATGAAACAAATATAGTACAATTAGATGCAAACTTATCACTTAATTCAAGGAAAATCTTGAATTGCTTGTAAGACTTTCCATAACATTCACTTTTGTCTCAATAATATAATGATGACTTTTTAAATCTCAGAAATTTAAAAGCAAAATTTTCATGTTCTTAAGAAATTGTTCAGATTTTTTTCTCACTGATGATTTAGTCATATATGCAGACAAAAAGGAAATATGTTAGAATAGAGAAATATAGTAGTTTATTTTATTTTAAAGAGATTTAATGTATGTATGTACTTTTTTGTGTGCATGTATATAGGTTTGACTACTTGTGAAGTTCAAAACGTCTACACGTTTTAAAAATACTTTTTCTAATATATTAAAAACCTGTTGACACTGACTATTAAGCTGCACTTACAAGTTTAAAAGGCTTATGCTTTAGCCAAATTATATTACTAATTAAATATCTACTGTTTTGCATTTTCTGTGAGGGTTGTCTTTAAGGGCAGGGGTCAAGTTAGTCGATTGAAAATGTCATTAACCTGACATAAAAAAGCAGCGAAAGTCTTATGAGATTATATAAGTCTTCACTAATATAGTGAGCCAAATGTGTGTGTTATGTTTGTAATTTGTGATACCCTTTGGTTAGAATTAATAAGAGAGACATTCTAAACTGCAAGTGATATTATGGTCAGCATCTGCTTGCACTTGAGTAAACGTTAACTTGTGTGTTAACCAATGTGTGATATGTACATCTATTTAGATGATCATCATAATATAAAACCACCTGCACAAGTATATTTTGGCATACGATTTGCTGTTTATAAATTTTATGTAGTTGTACTGTAGGTACTGCACAGTTGGTTAGGTTGTTTGACCACTACAGAAAACACAGGGAACAGCCTTTTTCTTTCAATTTGAAAGAGTGCTCGTCCAGAAACTAATGGTATAATTTAACACCACAATGGCTTATTTTGGGCATGCCTATTGTATAATTTCGTTACATCTGTTTTGGAAATTTAACGATTCTCCAAAGTAGTAGATTGCATATGCTGTGATGTGTACCAAAATAAAGAGTAATTTACTAACAATATTTATAGTTGATGATCTTTGCAGGGGACTTTAAGGACTTTAAATAAAGTTCATGTATTCTAGGCATTTCAGATTGGCAAGCCAAGCTCCCTTGGTGTAGTGTGTTAAACATTAATGCTGCACCTGCTACTGTTATCCTATATAAATGTTCTGAAGCGTTCCAAATGACAAAGAATTACAGTGATCAAATATAGAAGTTGTATATACACCAAGTAAACTCACTGTGTGATTTTGTAGGATAAGGCTGTTTCTTCACATGATAGTATCTATCAGGGGTCGCCTCAGCCAGTACCACAAGGAGAAGAAGAATGCTTGTTACTCTGAGGTCCATTGTCGGAAGCTAAGCCTGTAAAGAAGTTATAAAATGAGAACAATAATGAATAAGAGACAAAGAAATTAAAGGACAAGCATCTCCTTCTCATAAAACTTGAAGTAGACATTAACAAGAGTGCAATTTCAGTATATCTGCATAAAATTAAACACCAAATTACTGAAAAACGCATCAGATTTATGTCTAATCGCCCAGAAAGCCTCCCCATTAAAATTGCATTCCTGATTAATGTTGCCCAGGAGCTTACTGACAAACATACAAAGCAGCATCTAAAAAGATCATCATTTCCCACCCATTCCAGCAGTACCACATGCTTCCCCAGCAGCATTAAGCTGGAGCAGAGGGCTATAGAGCAGCTGTACCCACCAGCAGGCTGAAGCTCCAGAAGTCAGAGGTGGTCAGGCAGCTGTACCGGCCAATCTGTATATTTGTAAGTTTCCAGTCAGTCCGTGGAAGTCCTTTTCACAGTAGTGGAATCTGCTATTTATACCAATTTTGCTTCTCCAGCAGCACCCAAAATCTCCCTCCTTCCTTGTGTGATGTCAGTTTTAATGAAGGGTATGGTGTCCCTTGTGAGTGCCTGCATAATGTGGAAGTTCCTATCACTTTGATCTGTGGTCATGCTTCCTTTTGATCCTTACAGGCAATAATAATAATAATAATAATAATAACAATAATAAATAATCAAATTGAAAAATAAGGATGTTGACACTATATATTAAACACTTTAAATGATTTTTTTGAATTTTATTTCCATTTTTACACAAGTATTTTGCAGAAAAAATATGTTATTATATTCAAACTTTGTGCATTTTTGATCAAAATCATTCCTTGCAGCTGTTTTGTGCAGGAGGTGTGTTATTTATTTATATATTCATTCAGCTTCCCCACTCTACATTTAACATTTTTGTTAGTGTGCATGAATTATAGTTATTACATAATGATTTTAATTTTAAGAGTAAGATTCCTGGTTAAAAATAATAGTGTAGCCCTTGTCTATGCATTTCCTAACCTTTTGTTTTTCAGGTTTATTTCTTTATAAGAGTCTCAGGATCAGAATCTAATACTTGTGGAAATGTGGTTAGTTCTACGGTAGGACAGCAGAGGGCAGAGTTGAAGTCCTTTTTGTCCTCATGTGGGAACTGTTGGGGGCGCTAGCGAAAGGGGGTAATAAAAAGTTATTTTTAGGATTCTGTTGATAGGAAAGTGTCAGATGAACAAAACTGGTCAGTTGAAGTTCTTTGCTTGTAATTATGGTTCATTCATATCTGTCAGTTCCAATCATTTTCCTGTGCTACGGGTTTGTAGAATTTCACACTATTGGTATTGTTTTAATATTCTTTTAGTGTCTGATTTTGAAGCTGCTTCGTTTTACTGACCACCAGAAGAATGTGGTCCTCCTGACAACACCATAAAGTAAAATAACAGATGTCAAAATGTAGAAGTGTCTCTTTAAGTCAGTTTCTGACGCTTTTCAACCAATAGAAAAGACTGCACAGTGGTGTGCATGTTTACTTGTTTCGATGCCAACATTGGTTGGCTTATCAAAATTTAAGCATTCCATTCTAAAATGGAATGTTTTTGTGTGTATATTTTATGTGTGGGCCAAAGCAGTGTTTGCTTCCTTATATATATATATATATATATATATATATATATAATGTTCCTTATTTTTTAGGTCTTTTACTGACAAAAACACTGACAGAATATTTTATATATATATATATATATATATGCACAAACATATATCTGTAAATATATAAATATATATATATGTTTATATATGACAAACCTGGGTCACCCTGAGGCATTGTTATGCAGTATGTCAGAGTGCTGCCCACAAAGCTGTAGCTCTGATCTACATAAAATTTAAAAATTCTGATAAGTAGAGGTGTTCATCAAAACTTTGTTTGATATTTAGTTTTGGTTTATTTGCGTGCAACAGAGAATCTATAAAAGGATAGTTCACCCAAAAATGAAACTTCCGTCATTAATTACTCAACCTTTTGTTTTAAGAAATCCAGGGCTTTCTGACCCTCCATATACAGCACAGGTACTACCATGATCAAGGCACAAAAACATGCTAAGGGATACTTTTTGTGCGTAAAGAAAACAAAAATAACTTTATTTAACAATTCTTCTCCTCATCCCACCTGCTGCAGGGTGCCGCCATTGTGGAGAGTATCACAATGCATGCATGTGCTTTCCTCTACATGTAAATGACATCTTTAATGTAAGTAGCTGTATGCACATTAAGTGGAAACTATGCACATGTCATGATACTGTCCACAGGTGCGGCAACTGGGGTGACCATTTGCGTTGTACCGCATTACATTTTCACCCCTTGTCCTGCACATCGCAGGTTGAAAAAATATTCTGCGTTTTCTTTTGGTTTTTAATTGTTATATTAAGAAAACCTTTTTGCGGCATAGTCTGCATGGAAAGAATGTGCGGAAAAACACAATAATCTTCATTCTTTGTAATAGTTAATAGTTAGCTTGAGGTGGAATTATTTTAATGATAAAATATGCAGAGCAAATTATTTTCATGCAAGGGCTCAACAAAATGAGCGAACAAAAATCTCTTTTCTCGCAGGTGCATTCTCTTCACTCTCACACAAAACACACTTTCTGTCTCTTACATGTGCGTGCTCAGAAACATAATGTAAATCAGTATTTAAATAGCATAACAGTAGTAAATGTATCTGTCTGATGCATATCCCACATTGTCCCGCAAAATCACATCTAGTGTCCCTCAGCAGAACTGCTGCCATGGGATCAGTCACCCTTTGATTTTGGCAATCAAAATGAATAAATGAAGAAGTTAGGAACAGATTACTGCAATTGTGTGAAAATAATCCAAAAAAAGTAACTAGAATCTGATCATAAGAATTTTAAAAAATGTTATATAATTTTGATTATGGAAGTGTCAGTGATGAAAATTGAGTGTCTGTAATCAGGATCAAGTATGTTTATGTGGACAGACATGTAACACTTACACCAGCAATGTACAGTTTTAATTGCCTGCCTAAATATTACACCATGTCTGATGTGTGTGTGTGTGTTTCTTTGCTGTTGGTTTGTTACACGCTGTAAAGTTCTTTTTGATTTTATTTGTTGTTTCTTTGTTACATATGCTTGAATTATTATTTTGATCTGTTTTAGTGATTCATTATGATAATCATAAATACTATATAGATAGAATATAATAAAAACAAAAAAATCTACGGTATTTCATATATATATATATATATATATATATATACAATTAACAATACAATTAACGCAGGGGCGTGGCTAGGATTGGTCACCCCACTCACAACTGCTACTTCTGTCACTTTTTCTCTTGACAAGAAGTGCATTTATTCAGTCACAAAACGTCTTTACTACCACATCAAATGCAAGATATTTCAGACGAGCGTTCCACGTCACTTTTTTTTTAAGTCTAAGTGTTAAAATTGATAGCTCTCGATTACAGTACACTGTAATGTTGAAGACTATAGTCAATGGTTACAATTTTTTTTGGGAGTGGGGACAATTTTATAAAGAAATCAGTATTGGTATTATAATGGTTTTATGTGAAGATTGTTTGGTTTAATGGTTTTATGAGATAGCTTTGTAATGTTGAATGGCTTTTTAATGATTAAATAGCTACTAGGGGAAAAAACAATTCCAGAGACAGAGTAATACTGGCCTTCAGTCACAAAAAAAGATGCTATTATACAAATATTAAAAAATGTACTGTCTTTATGTTGTTTGTACATTAATTTAATGTTTGAATGTGAAATTATTGCAATATTTAAGTATATTTAAAAACGTTACTGTTAGTTGGAATTAATCGCGATTAATTTCAGAAAAATATGCGATTAATTAGTTGGGTTTTTTTTAATCGATTGACAGCACTATATATATATATATATATATATATATATATGAAAGCACAAGCATACAGTAAATATTTTGAAAATATTTACATGCGTTTACTTGTATACACACATATATTATGTAAACAAAAACTTATTGTGGATGTCATTATTCGTTTGACACCACTAATTTAAATATGATTTATTTCTTTTTCTTTGAATTTTAGGGTGAAATTGCCACAGAGTGTCCTTGAAAGTTTTAATAAATTCACCCAGCCCTAAATTGCAGGACTACAGTGGTTTAATAACTTTACCGGCGGGGGTACAGAGGAACATGTCAAATAGTGATATATGCAGCTTTCACAGAGTTTGCAGATCAGCCTTCCTGCATGGCTTCTGACAAATATTTGTGTTTGAGCCGTTCCTACACTCTGTGTTTAAACTATAGGGTTTGTGCCACAGATATCCTGATGTTTTATTTGTATCTATGGATCTGTAGCACTGCCCCTTGTCAGGCTGTCAGGTTTGCTCCTCTCACGGGGATACACCCCATCCCTCTCCCCTGACAGGACCTGTAGTCACAGAAGCACCAGCGCGTGACCTCACATCATCCGAATCCATCTGCATCATTTGGGAAACACTGAGGGGTTTATTTAAGATGTGTTTATGGAGCTCTTTCTTGTTAATTCTGCCTGATCTGTACATGAACCGTAAACTGTCAAGACATCTTTGTGCCTTTACGGAAGAAAAAGGTTCCATACCATAAATCTAGTAGTGAATACAAGCCAGAAGAGGATAATGTTGATATGTGCCACAGAACTATTAATGACAAACATGTGAAAGAGATCAAGGGGAGGAGTGGATGGTTGGGTGTGTGCTTTTGGAAGCACTGTTATTTTTCTGGAGTTGCTCTTGAAGGACCTGCGTGTGTGCGCATGCTAACCGAGAGCTCATGCAGCTGCTGTTTTGACACACTTCGCCAAGTTCCTAACTGCTCCCCTGGTGCTTCTTTTCTTTCTCTACTCATCCCTCTCTCGCTCTTTCTTTGGGCTGGATCATGTGCAGTCAGTTTGGCGTCTGTTTTAGTTTGGGATTCCTGTATTCTAAGATAGGCCTTAAATTCCTGACCTATATAAACTTTTATTTCCTCAATTACAGGTCTGGATCTAAATAAATTGTCTTAATTTTACCTGGCATAGCCTTTTTCCGAAATAAAAGAACGGAGAGTATCAGCTTGCTAATAGAATTATGTAGCACTAAATGACTTTAAAATTACATTAAAGAGATTTTAATATAACTTTTAGGAATGAAAATGATTATCTCTGACTCTTTTGTTCTCCTCAGCATGGATGTGGAAACTTCTTAAGAGTGATTCAGCCTTATAACAGGACTCATCTGTTCATCTGCGGCAGTGGAGCCTACAGCCCAGTGTGTGCATATGTTAACCGTGGCAGGCGTCCTGAGGTCAGTTTACACTCACTAATGAAAAGCAGTCAGACTGTCTGATTTAGTTCAGTTTCACCTTTACATCTGTTTCAGAATTATAAAAAATTCTGGATTGGAAAAAAGGACATTAGGCCCATATTCCCCTCATTTTCTGGTTAAAAAAAAAATGTGTTTAATCTACCTTTGAGTTGTAAAGTTCAACACAATACATCCAAAAAAAGCTCATGACAATTTAAACCAGCATGGGAATGAGGGCAGTTAGAGGTTAAAAGAGAGAGAAAAGATTAGAAGAAAAATTGAGAGGTGAGCAAATAAAGCCCAAATTATACTTCAGTGCGCACCTCAAATTATGTCAACTGAACAGTACTTTTTGTAAGTTTGCATATTTTGTATGTGCAGGTTGTACATATGCAATGAATTTGTTTTGCACTAAGCAATTGTTCCACAAGGTGGCAACACCGACACCAGGTTATTGTTTCACAGCAGAAAACAGTCTCTATTGAGATGGGACAACAAACGCAACCCAGTTTTTAAAGAATATATGTTAGCATACACATACAGAGTATACTTTGGTCTTAAGATGAATGTGCTGAGATTAAAGAAGAGAAGATTAGACCAGATGACAAAACAAAATTAGAATAGATAATACAAGAGATGGTACGAGTCCAAACAAGACAAAACAAGAACCAGATGAGATGAGAGAAGTCAAGATGCGACACAATGTGAATACACAGTTAAAGGTTAAAGACAAGGTAAGATTAAAATGATAATAGAAGAGAATAGTAAGTAGGGAAGAGTAAGTTGAGATAAAATAAGACATGATGAAACACAAAGACACAAGGTGAGGACAGGTGAAATGAGATGAGACAAAAAAATGAGAACCAGATGAGATGAGTTGTGACATGAGATGGGAATAAATATTTAAAAGTTAAAGGATAAATAGATTGTAAGATAAATAAGATGAGAGATTAAATCAAATGAGATGAATGCATGAAATGAGAAGGTGTGAGACAAGAAGAGAAGAAATAAGTGAAGAGACTAAACACAGCAACAAAACAAGGCAAGACATGAGATGAGATAAGGACAGGCAAGATGAGATGAGACAAGAAAAAATAAGGACCAGATGGGATAGGATGAGAGCTGACAAGCTGTCATAGGAGATGGGAATACATAAAGTTTAAAAGAGAAGAAATTTAGATGAGATGAATAAGATTTAACAAAATGAGTTAGGGTGTACTCAAACTAGGCAGTTTGAACCGTGCCCAAGTGCGTTTGACCACCAAAGCGTGGTTCGTTTGACTAGTGTGAGTGCTCCGTCCCTGGCCCGCTTGGAAGAGGTGTGCCAGAGCACGGTTCAGTTGGACTCCGGCGTGGTTCGCATGTAGTGTGAGTGCTAACCGTGCTGGAGCACGGAACAGGATGCGTGACGTCACGTTTTTGCAACGCTCCAAAACCAACAAAAGCGATAGACCTGTTGAGAGGGCTGTGGACCACCACGGACCAAACAACTCAAAATTACTCTGCACAAAGTAAACAGAGTGATGGACTCCATTGCGTTCAGTGACAGCGCCGCTCTTCATGTTTTTCCTGAAACCCGTCGCACCATAATGACGTAAGCGTGCTCCAGCATGAATGCTGAAACCCTATGTGAGTGCAGGCCAGAGGGGGAGTGGGGAGGGGGACAATCGTACTCTGGCCCGGTTCACGGCAACCATCCCTAGTGTGAGTACACCCTTAGAAGTTAAAATGAGGCAATAAATGAAAATTGAGAGGAGATGAGGTGAGATGAGATGAGAATAGACAAAATAAGACAAAGCATTTAGATAAGACATGACAAAACTAAATGAGATGAGACAAATGTAAATAAAATGAGAAAACACAAGACAAGGCAAAAGTAGATAAGAGATAAGACAAGACAAATCTAGATGAGATGAGACAAAACAAGACAAAACTAGATGGGATAAGACAAGACAAATCTAGATGATATGAAACAAGACAAAACAAGATAAAACAAAACTAGATGAGATAAGATAAGACACAACAAATCTAGATGAGACGAGATGAGACAAAACGAGAACAAACTAGATAAGACAAGACAAA
>JAUMHE010000046.1:11577800-11594562 GCA_032359235.1 Enteromius mattozi
ACCTTTTAATTGTTATTAAAGTAAAATTACTGAATCTAAACATAAGAGCCTGATAAATAATAATAATAATAATAATATTATATAATGTATATATTAAATATTTATATAAAATATATAAATGTGTACATAATACAAAATATATACTGAATGTGTATGTTTTTATATTTACATAATAAATACAATATATTACGTAAACAACTTTTCTTTTGGATGCGATTAATCATTTGATTGCACAAATTGATAATATATTTAATTTTCCTCTATTATCTCTATATGCGGTCTGTTATTTGTATTTTTTTTTTGCATCGTCTGTATACTATATTCTAATCTATTTATTATATCTAATGAAACTGTAATATTTAATTTGACCTATTATTACGAGTCAAAAAATATATTATACTCTTAAATAATACATATTAATTTATTTTATATATTCTTTCTATATACTATATTATTTGTTTATGTTTGTGAATATAGTATTGACGTAAACATTAATAGCAGAAGCAATGTAAGAATTAATGTAAACATTAATTCTAAAATGTATAAATGTGTTTCTAGTTTCTATAAATATAACTTTCTATAGGCCTGTAATAAATTATATTTATAAAATGTTATTAAAAATACATTCTACACTTTGAGGTTGAAGTATTTAGCTCAAAAATATAGCAGACTGTATTTCTATATATTTAGGGGAAAATATAGAAAAGTCAAAAGTGCCCCTGAAAATCAATTCCAGGAGGCAAATGTCCCTTTAAAAAAAATATAATAAAGTAACAGCACCTTTTGACACTACCAGCAAGCATAACTCCTATCATTTAGCTTTTAAAGTACTGGATAAGAAATGTTCATTTGATTGTAGCACAGTTTAAGTCGTTGAAATGTCAGTGGTGTTCATTTATTATCCCATTGTTTAGGCAAAACAGTTCAGATATGAGGTCTCATTCGCTCTGGGTCATTTGATTATGTTTGTTATGGTGGGTTTAAATGAGTGTATGTTGGGGCGTGTGTGTACGTGAGCTGTGGTTTAATGAGGTGAGATTTCGGTCAAGGTTTCCGAGCTGTGGTTCACTACCACGTTAAATCGGTGTGGTTTTCCCAATGAAGCCAATCCAAACAGCGACAGCTCCTCTGTCTGTGCCCTGCTCTGTTATTTATCATCATAGTTTGTCTCTCTCCCTTTGTTTTGCGATCAAACAAAGAAATGCTTTGTCTAGCTGTCTGATCATAATCTAGGATGCCCAGCCAAACCACACTTCATCCCAGAGTGTAACCAAAGCGGTGTCCCCTTTCCTCTATGAGGCATTTTTCTCTCTCTGTGGACCGAGTCTCCACTTTAACCATGTTACATCACCCCTTCCATCCAAATGCTTGGGAAGGATGCGCAAGACTGTCTTTTACTGTCCGACGTGCCTCAAATGTGTTTTGTGTTATTCCTTCCAGTTCTGTGTTCAGAGGTTCTGCCGTCTGTGTGTATAACATGGCCGACATCCTGACGGTCTTCAACGGACCGTTTGCACACAGGGAAGGACCCAACTTCCAGTGGGTGGCTTTCCAGGGCCGGATCCCATACCCACGACCGGGAACTGTGAGTCACACACACTCATGTCCTGCCTTGGTACAGTCACTCTGTTTATAACTCCATTAAACGGAGTAAATATTTGTGAATTTTGTTGAAAAGGCAAATAATTGCAGGTAAGCAATGTTTGACGAAATCATCATCATCATAATCTTATTTTTACGTTAGTTTATACATGAAATTAGGAAATTTTTAATAATACCTTTTAATAATACTTTACCAAAATTAAATTGAGTAGCATAATCCAGAGTTATAAACTAATAAAATATAGGATATTACTATGCTACCATTTATAAATATGTACTTATTATTTTACAAATTTCATAAATATATCATATATTGCTTTTTCTTAATTTAATACAATTTTTGTATTTATTTATTTTTTAAATTACATGGAACTTGTAGATTTGTTTTCTGTTTTGTATTATAAGAATAACTTTTTTTTAATAAGAATTTATGTTTTTTTGTTACATTTTTAGATAATTAATCGAATCCAAAATAAAGGTTTTATTTACATAATATGTGTGTGTGTATAAAATAAAAAAATAAAATATTTTGGATGCAATTAATAACGATTAATTGTTTGACTAGCACTAAATAATAAGTAACAATAATATTTTAATACAGCATTTTTATTTTTTTTAATTGAGTATGTACATTAAACTTGTAGGTTTGATTTCTGGTTGGAAGGGCTTACATTTTATGGTAATTTATTTTTCAGATAAAGGACGAGATGAGAATTTTAATAATATTTTTCTATGACAAGATATAGAATGATGTTATTTTATTAATTTAATACTACATCATTATTATTATTATTATTATGTGAGTGTCCAGTATAATGCTAGATTAATAATGTTGGACTTTTACATTTTGGGAGGAACTTTTAAAATAAGATGAGTGACAAAAAGACTAAATTAAAGGGGTAAAGCTTTCATGATCTACATCATGATTGTCTAATCTTTAAATTTTTTATCCTCTTCCTGTCAGTGTCCTGGTGGCGCGTTCACCCCTCACATCCAGAGCACTAAAGAGTTTCCAGATGATGTGGTGACGTTCGTGAGGAATCACCCCGTCATGTTTAACCCCATCTACCCGGTCGGCAGGAAACCTCTTGTGGTGCGGACACATGCCGATTATAAATACACCTCTGTAGCTGTTGACCAGGTCACCGCTGCGGACGGACACTACCAGGTTCTATTCCTGGGCACAGGTAAAACCCCAGAGTATGACAAGTCTCAAGAAAAAGAAATGATTATTCTAAAACACTAACCTATTCCGAGTTACAACCACCAGATGAAAAACAGTTCAAATATCCAAAATACATTTCAACAACTACCTCAAATGTAATCTGTTTGTAGAAGGAGCTGGCACACTTAACTTTGAGTGACTGCTTTTTAACAGACTAAATAGCTTTTTCAGGGAGAAAAGGAATTTTTTAGAACATTTTACTGAAAGTCATTTGTCAGTTAAATGATACTTCATTTAAAATACTTTACATTTATACTGTACTTTAATAAATTATGGCAGTAAGAATGCACTCAACTTTGTTATACCGCACTTCATTTCATAACATACTGTTTATATTATACAAAAATATACGAGAAACATTTTCCTTATAATTTTATATAAAATCCCATATAAACGTAATCTTAAATTCATCTGTTTCTCCAATTACGTAAAAAGAGTTAGCATACATGCTCATGAAACATTAAGCTTTAGTGGGTGATGTAGGCTTGAAACTGGTCTGCATCATGTCCCATTTTTATACTAAAATTCAATACTATATTTTAAAGCAGTGATTCTCAATCAGGAGGCCAGGATCTAGGGCCTCAACTAACTTCCAAGGGGGGCACAAGATTACTTATTAACAATAATATTTTAATTTGAATATTTAGTACAGTTCTATGGAAGCCATTTCTGTCACTGAATAAAAACTGAAACAGCTAATTGCTTTATATTTATAATAACTTTGTGTGCTACAAACTTGCAATTCTGACTTTTTTCTCTGACAAAAAAACCCTGCAAATTAAGTGAGAATTGTGTGATATAAATTCACAATTGCAAGATATAAATAGCCCAAATTTGCAGGATATGAACTCACAATTGTGACCATTTTCCTCAGAATTGCATTATATAAACCTGCAATTGCGTGAAATAAAGTCAGAAGTGGATCACAAACTCTTAACTGTGAGAAATCGAGTCAGAATTGCAATATATATATAGATATAAACTTGCAATTCTGACATTTTTCTCAGAATTATGAATTAGAAAGTCATGAGAGGAAAAAAAGTTTATATCTCACAATTCTGACTTTATTTCTCAGAATTGCAACTTTATATCATGCAGTCCTAAAAAGTGTTGTAAATTGTGAATTGTGAGATAAAAAGTCAATTTTATTTTGTTATTCAGTGGCATGAACGGGCTTCCATATAATTAATATTCATATTCAAATCATTATTATTAAAAAAATAAAATAGTCCAACTTAACTATAATGCTTAAAAACACATAACAACAAGCAATCATATTAATTAAGTTTTATTTAGTTTTTACAAGCAGAAGTATTGTGGAAAACGCTTTTCACTACTGTAAAGTATATTCAATACTATAATACAAAATGACATTATTTTTTAAAAATAGTTATTCTACACCATTCCTTTCCTTTCCGAAATAGGATAAATTCAATACTATAATATAAAATTTCACTTCATTTTAAAAATAGCTATTTATACCATTCCATTCCTTACAGAAATAGGCTATATTCAATACTATAATATTAGTATATATTAGAAATATGCAACTCATCCAGAAATTATAGACATAAATCTGACCACCACTAGGGGGCAGAGTGTCTACACAAGCTGCAAAAACCTTATCATCTAATAATTTTTAACATAAACATCTATCTCTGTTCTGTATCAGTTAAATGGAAGATAACATGATTCCTGCTGTGTCACAGGTATTAACTTTTGAGATGGCAATGGAAGAAAGAAAGAAAGCATGTGTGAGTGTGTGTTTATCTGAGCACAGAATCAGAGACACCACAGCAGACAGGCTCAGCGGTTACTAGGGAACGGGGATAGGGACATTTGGAGAGAAATCAAAATCACAGCTGTTTGTATTTGCCTATCAAAATTCCTGATGGAAAGCCAGGAGCATTGTGCGGCGCGGCCTGCCTGCTCTTTGGCAGGGTTTCGTCTAGAAATGTTGGCTATTTAAAATGGGAATTTCCAGAGTTTTAAGCTGAATTCTGTGAGGATCTGAAGCAAAATACACACACCTATCATGACCGCACAGAATGGATGAGCTTGACATTTAATGTTCATAAGCTGCTAATGGCATCAAACTCATCACTCAAAATGTTTCTACAGTTAGGTAACCGATAAATAATTTCCACCAGGCAGATGGCAAAATAACCCCAAAATGCTTAGACTTACATTGAAGTAGGGCCACGGGCCATATCTAGGGACTAGAGGGAGGGCTCTTTTGACGTGAAAATCACCTAGCAACCACCCAGAACACCTTGGCAACCACACATTTTCCTCTGAAGTCTAGTTTGCAGATCTGTTTTTCAGAACAGATGCTCAACAACATCATAAACCAACCCAAATACACACACAAACTGAAAGATTTCAAAGACAAAATCTGAGAACAATGGAAAGTTCGTAAGCAGTTTAAACCAGAGCGCATTATCAAGGTTGTTTTTGCTTTCCAGACAGTCCAATACTCTCCCCTGATGTTCTGATATTCTGCCCACAGATAAAGGCACGGTACAGAAGGTCGTGGTTCTGCCGTCAAATGGCTCCCTGGATGAGGATCTAATCCTGGAGGAGCTGGAAGTGTTTAAGGTCTGAGTTTTCGCCACACATCACACATCAAAGTATCTAGAGGAGCAGAGCTGGCACTGCCACAAAGCGTTTATTAAAATTCCATGTTGTTCTAAGGGCAGGCAGATTTTTAAACGGGAATAAAGACTGGGCATGAGGTGAGGAAAAGGTTAGCCTGAGAGGTTTCTTATGATCTGCTTTGAGTGGCTTGAAATCGTTAAAATAGGTTTAGGCGTAATGAATCAAACCAGGGACCATGAAATGCCACACACACAGCGCAGTGGGATGTTTAAATTGGCATCTGAACACACACTCCCAAATTTGCACATAAAAACTCAAAACCAACCTAAATAGGCGATTTCTCTTTAAAAAGTGTGGTTTCGTTTGATTGATTCAAATAGGCGAAGGATGTTCATTATAATGAATAGCTAGGCCTAAACATATGCTCAGCTTTCATATGTAAAACTGTCAAATGGTGTAACCATCAAGTGAGAAGAGATCAAATTTTCCTTTCAAAAGTTCACTTTTTTTTTTCTTTTATGAACATTGTGAATTTTTGAATCATGAATACCATTACATTTTATTAGGGTTATACCATTTGACATGGCCATTTTTGGAGTTGCAATATAAACAAACATGAAGGCATATATAGACGGTCAACTAACGCAATCATTATAAGGAGATTAAAGCACAAATTACATTTACTTACACATGTGAGAACAGGAAAACCTAAATATTTAACAAGCTTATGAATATTTGGGCTAAAATCATAACTGAGAAGTGTCATGTGACAAGCTTGATGCCCTGCCACAGAAAAAAAGAATTATGAAATAGAATTTAGATTATTTTGAAAAGAAGAAAAACATGAAATAATAGAAAAATCACGATAATGAAATGAAACTCCCTACCAACGGACACATAAATAAAACTAAACCCATTTTGGTTGCACCACACTGAAAATTTTTACAGTTACACCACCTTGAATTTTTTTTTTACCTTGATAAATAAATAAATATTGTTTAAATGTAATATATAAATGTTCAAAGGAATAGGCATTTTATGCATGGATTTTATAAAAAATAAATAAATAAAAAAAATAATAATAATAATTTTATTGACCCTATTTCTTTTTTGATTTTCAGAAGCAATCTCCTATCACCAACCTAAGAATCTCATCTAAAAAGGTAACTACATTTAGTAGCTCTTTCATCTAGCTCCATTTAGTGATTAAGTGCTACATATAGTAAGTGGGGGTGGCGGGGGAAATGTTGTTGCTTTAATTCCGGTTAATTATCTTGTCACCAGTCCTGTTGGTTAAAGGAACAGCTTTTGAGATATCTGGCTTGTATGTGTTACAGCAACAGCTGTATGTTAGCTCTGAGCACGGCGTTTCCCAGGTGTCTTTGCACCGCTGCATGGCATACGGCTCTGCCTGTGCAGACTGTTGTTTAGCGCGGGACCCGTACTGCGCCTGGGATGGGCTCAGCTGTTCTCGATTCTACCCTACTGGCAAGAGGTACACACACACACACACACTTTCACACTCAGGGTGACATAAACTGCAGCAGCAGTGGGGCAGAAATAAATGATGAGACACAGCTTTAGTTTCATTTAGTCATAAAGCAGAGACACACAGTCTGGGTTGAAAGATTATTTGTGGAATTTGTACAAACCCCTAACTCTACATATTAAAATTCATTTTGTCACTATAACATTTTAAAGAGTTCTGGCCTAAGATTTTCCTGGCAGACCATGAAACAGCTTTAAAAAGACATATCAAGGGACTAGAATATCAGAGACTTTAGAGTGGGCATGTCTGACTTGGGCCAATAAGCACCATAAAACAACCTAGCAACTGTGTGCCAATATTTCAGAAACCATCCAGTCTTTGGTATTCAGACCGCGCACATACAGCCTGTCACTCAAACAGAACAGCCCATGTATTACATATTCATAAGTATTTACACTGTGGCTAGTTTCAGAACAGGACATATTAATCTGATACTTTAGCCAAACAGTTTTTCTTCATGCCAGATGTATTGAGTACGAAAAATATTGATGGAAAGCACAGCCATCAAAACATCCATTCTTGAGTATTGAAGTGGAAAAACAGACATTTTATTTCACTGCGCTTGTGACAGCTGAATCATGTTAATTATGAGAAATTAAGCTAAAATGTGACTATTTTATGACAAGAAATGAAACATTCAGTCAGTAAGAGAATGTAAGAGTGAAAGGAAAGAATGCATATGAAAATCTGTTGGATTAATCCTATGTAAATGTTTTTCCAGGAGAAGCAGAAGGCAGGATATTATGCATGGGAATCCACTGACTCAGTGCAGAGGGTTCAATCTGAAAGGTAATAACTACCTGCATGTCAACACTTGGGCTAGGCAAATAAAGTCCTTAAAGTTATGTGCTGAGATGCGAATGCATGATTTCAGTAAACAAGTTTGTGACGGGCAGTTTGAAAAAAAAAAATGTATTTGATACAACGTCATTGTGACTTTATATCTGACAATTGCGCCTTTGTTTCTTGCAATTGCAACTTTTTCTCGTAAATGCAACTTTTTCCTTATTGTTTCCTCCTGTTTTTAAAACTGCATCTATTTCTGACAACTGCTGCTTTTTTTATAACTGCAGCTTAATTTTGTTAAACGCATAATTGCAAGTTGAAAACTCATGAAACTTTAACGGGATAGTTCACCAAAAAATGAAAATTCTGTCATTAATTACTCACCCACATGTTGCTCCAAAACCAAAAGTGAAGAAAGCTGTTGAATGTTGAAGGTTACTTTTGTTGTTGTTTTTTTTTTTGCACTTTCTTTGCAAACAAAAATGGTTCTCATAGCTACATAAATTTAAGGGGTTAGTTCACCCCAAAATGAAAATTCTGTCATTGATTACTCATCCTCATGTTGTTTCAAACCTGTAAGACCTGCATTCATCTTCGGAACACAAATTAAGATATTTTTGATGATAGCAGAGAGCCATCTGTCCCTCCGTAGACAGCAACACAACTGAAAAGATCCCAGATCCAGAAACGTGGTAAAAACACCGGTAAAACGACAACTACACCGGATCAACTACAATTTTGCGACAATAGGAGAATACTTTTTTGTTGCGCAAAGAAAACAAAAATAACATCATATACTCAACCATTCTTCTCCTATGACTTACGTCTCCTGCCATTTTAGAGAATATTACTGCGTAAGCGTACACTTTCTTCTAGGTGCAAACAGCAGCAGATTACGTACATGCATGTGTTTTCACCCGGATGTAAACACGGCTGATTACGTCAAATACATTAAAGCTTGTGTATATGGGGCGTTGAGCATGGCGGAAGATGTAAGGCACAGGAGAAGAGTAAATTATGTTATTTTTGTTTTATTTCTAGCATCAAAAAGTGAGGTTGAGCCACTGATGTCACATGGACTGTTTTACCGATGTTTATACTACGTTTCTGGATCCGGAATAATTTCTGTTGTGTTGCTGTCTATAGAGGGACAGATGGCTCTCAGAAAACATCAAAAATAACTTAATTTGTGTTCGGAAGATGAACGGAGGTCTTCTGGGTTTTATAACGACATGAGGGTGAGTAATTAATGACAGAATTTTCATTTTTGGCTGTACCACAGATGGTCTATTTTAATGATGTCCTGACTACCTTTCTGGGCCTTGAATGTATCAGTTGCATTGCTGACTGGAGGGCCAGAAAGCTCTCGGATTTGAGCAAAAATATCTTAATTTGTGTTCAGAAGATGAACAAAGGTCTTGCGGGTTTGGAACAGCATTTTGTGTGAACTTTAATGAAAACTCAACAGTCACTTCAGCAAAATTTTGTCAGCAAAAACAGTCCATTGTCAACACTGTAGCGTTGTATGAATCAGCGTTCACAAAATGTCACAGTTAGCACAGCGATCTGTGATATCAACTGAAATCAGCAGCAGAATCTGCATAAGCAAATCTTTCATCACATGGAGTTTTAATGAAATTACATGCTTCGCCACATCATGCTGCATTGTAGCTTTCTGATTACAAGGACGAATTGTGTGTTGCTGGGAACTAAGTCACTTCAAATGTAAACACAAATAATCATTTGCAAGACCATCTAGAGCTGAATCAATCTAGTGACTAAGTATTTTACTCATCAACAACATAGCCCCAAATGGATCCATTTCGGCATTATAAACGTTGTCATAGAAACTAATCATTTCGAAGTATTCAGAGTAGAATCACCAAGTTGTCATCTTGTAATTATGCTAATTCTAATATGAATGCGGCCAATGCTACTGCTAAAACACTCGTGCTTCAAAGTCATTTTATGACATGTTGACATAGTATTTCAATACTAGCATACTATTATACATACAATGTATTTTTTTCCCAATTAAATATATTTCGGTGCTTAACTTTAATGCTAATTGACATGCAGCCTCACACATTTCCCTCTGTCTTTCTTCTTTCACCACTTGTTTCCTTCTTCCTCTCATGTTTGTCTGATTCTCCCTCTCCTTGTGAAAAAATCTGTCATGGGACCAGAACACCTGTTAATTTGAATACAATTGGCACGGATTCTGTCAGCGATCCAGATGACTCAGTTTAACACTTCAGATGCATCAGAATTATTAAATAGAAATCTTAACGATGAGTAGAAGTGTTATCCCAGCTGTATGCACTAAACAAAAGTAGCATAATGTCAAAACAGATGTAGAATGTATGACATCATTGGCCAGTGTACAGGTCACTTATCAAATTACACACTAATGTGGCCCACTCCTCTTCAGAGTATATTTTAATGCATACTCAGTGAACTCGAACCCCGTTGTGACCCTCATCGGCAGATGTTAGCGTGTCAGCTGAATTACGGCAGCACAATTACAATTAACTTGCATTAAGTGTCCGAGAGCTTTGGCTAACGCTTCATGTCTTGTTTCAGCTTACAGGAATGCAGTGGAGATGACTCAGTATGGAGTCAAAAACAACACCACCTTCCTGGAGTGTCAGCCCAAATCTCCACAGGCCTCAGTTAAATGGCTCATACAGAGAGACAACGATCGCAGGAAAGAGGTTAGACAACTTAGACGCACAGGGATGCTCAAAACCTCTTTGTCTTGTAAAGGTCTGGCTTACAATAATAATAAAAAAAATCTCTCTTTTGTTGTTTGATTAACATTAATGACAGACAGCAGGAATATTAGGCTGCTGTCGCTTTAAGAGCTGCCCAGATCCAATATACTGTTATACATGCGTTTTCTTTCACAGCTGTTTATTTTCACTTAAGAGCTAAATGACTGTGTTCACAAGGATACGTGCCATTTTGACGCATACAAGTGCCTGTATTTAAGAGTTTAAGGCCTAAAAAGTGAAACTATGTATCACATTACATAATATATTTTTACAGCTATTTTTGCTATAAGGTCTTATAATATCAGGTATTTGATACCACAGATATTTCGTAATTCTTGTCACCAGTGTCAACATCACAAAAAACTAGCAACAAAAAACTAACTAAAACCTCAAGCAGAGAGTCAGTTATTAAATAAAATTAAGAAACTAATTAAACGAAATAGGACAAAACTACAAATAAGCAAGAAATGCTATATGTACATTGTATATAGAAATCACATGTATAAAACACTGCATATTCTTCACTGTGCAAATAAAAGGATTTTTTTTCTTAAAGTTACAAAAGTGATTTAGTCAAAAGCAATTAGAAATTCTCTCTCTTTTGTTGTTAACATTAATGACAGACAGCAGGAATTTTAGACTGCTGTCACTTTAAGAGCTACACAGATCCAATATACTGTTATAGACGGTTTCAATGACAACAACAACATACAAAAACGTTACTGTGGCCCTAACTTAACTTCCAGTAAACATCTAAATAGAACAGCTAAGTCCTTTCTAGAGTAGATTATTTTTTTGATAAGCTAAATATGTTCGCTGCGTAAATCAGACGGATTTATTAAAAATGCAAACTCATTCTCTGCCAGCAGGAGGTGCTTTAAGTACGAAAAACGAGAGGTTTCCCCGGTTACGGCTGTAGACAAAGCAGCTCTGAGCTTACAAACGCTGCCTTATATACAGGATGAAATGAAAATGACATTTTCTAAAGACAGTCTTCCTTCAGAAATACAGTGATATAAAAACACTCACGCCTCGGTTTGATTTTTAAACGTGCATTACATGGTTGTATCCGGTGGCACTAACCAGACCGATATACAAACACAGACAGTTGCATAAACTTAGCCTTCATGTTAAGACAGTGTCTTAAGAGCTAGTCTGACCAACTAGCAGTTAGCAATTCGCCCGGTGAAACCGTCTATACATGCGTTTTCTTTCGCAGCTGTTTACTTTCACTTAAGACCTAAATGACTATGTTTATGAGGATATTTGCGAAAATGGGTATTTTGACACGGACCAGTGGCAAAAATTTTTTGGAGCAGTCTTCACATGTATGCCTCTCTGACAGCACTCAGAAAACAGTGCGAGCATACAGCGAAATGAGCTCTTTGACAGCTTCAACGGCTTAAAAATCACTTGTTTTTTTATGTATTTTTGTATTCACTAAGGATTTAAAAGTTACTCATTCACCGGTCATTCTTTTATCTGTGTGCAGGTGAAGCTGAGCGATCGTGTGGTGTCCACCAATCATGGTTTGCTCATCCGTTCAGTGCATTCTTCGGATCAGGGTGTGTACTACTGCCTGGCCACAGAGAATGGCTTCAAGCGCACACTTTCTAAAATCCGTCTTCAGATTCTGAGTGAAGCTCTGGTCAGCGCTCTGAGCAACAAACATTCTCCGTGGGGCTGGGCAGCCTCACTTCACCCTAAAGCCCTGGTGTCGGCCTTCAGCCCGGCTGAGACGTTGGCCATGCACCAATACTGCAAGGAACGCAAACAGATGCAGAGTCTACAGAACATACAGAGCCCCAAGAGAGGTGATCTGGGAAAACTCAAACCCTTGCTGGACCACAGGAAGAGCAGGAACCGCCGAAACCACTTACAAGAGGAATAGAGTCGAAACACGAAAGAAATGGATGGAGAGATTACGAAAAGGAATAAAGACATGCATCAGGACACAACTCGAGTGGAATATAAAGGAAGAGAACGCTGTAGAAGATTCTTCTGTTGTGAATCTCAATTGTAGTTGTTCTTTAAGCTCAAAGCATCTCAGGTGCTTCCTGTACAGCGGTCTTATATACACGAATGCCAAGAGCAGAAGACTCTAAGACATCCTCACACACAGGCACTAATTTGTGTTTCAAGCAGCATAATACAAAATGCCATATGTCATACTCTAGTATTGTTATCATTTTATGAGAATGTGGCATTTCAGAACAAACCATGAAGTAATACAAAGTCCTTCAAGACTCAATGAAATGGCTTGATGAGGACAGTTATTTTGTTCCCGTGTTGTTATATTTCTTACTGAAACATTGGAAAGCTTGGTATTTGGGGCGGGACATATTTTTAGTTTGCATTACAGCCATGAACATTTATTTCTGCTTGCTAATGCAAGTGAAATATTACCAAATGGTATGGTATCATTCTAGAACGCATTTCAACAAACAAAAAACTAGTTTAGTCATCATTATCTTGGTTTGTTTACTGAAAGAGAAAGAAAAATGTACATATCTGCTGTTTTAGGAGTGCACAAAAATTAGCCTTAGCCTCAACACTTACAGACAAAAACCCACTGAAACTGTTGTTTTCTAGTACATATCAGATAAAATTAGATATGGATTTGAGAGTATTCTGTTAACTTATAAATATAAAGTTGAACTAGCTTCTAAACTATTGATTTCTTCTACATTTTCTTTAATAACCCTGCAGAACATTGTGATCAGAAGTACATTCTAGCAAAATATGACATGTTTAGGGATTGAATTTATTTTAAATTTCTATAAAATGCAAACAATTTGCCCATTGTGCGACCTACAAGTCTTCATACCCCTCGCTGAACTACAATGCTACAATATCATTATGGCCTCCCTACATTGAGATGATAATTTGTGGATATCAGCTCATCTCCAGCTTGTAAAAGCTTGTTTTCTAGCAAACGAATTGTTTATGGTCACTGAACAGACCATGAGAATATTTCTTGGAGATAAAAACATGACGCATAGACCGAAGTACATCATCTCAGCTGTATCACAGATGTTCATATGGGAAGTGAGAGGGAGAGAAGATGGTTTGGAGACGTGCACAAGACAGGTGGCTCTCTCAGCCTGTAATATTGTAAAGAGCGTTGTGTTTTTGCCAAGTGTTGTGCTTTGAGAATCATCATTAATCCAAAACACATAATTTCCTCCTTAGAAAAATGGCTGGTTCGTAATCATTTACTCACCCTCATGACCTTCCAGAAACGCTGGACCTTGAATATAGGGCACACGTCGTATGGACCACTTATATGAAACGTTTTTGTCCTTTAAGAAGCTTGACAGTCAGCGGTCATGTTTTCAGTGTATGGAAAAGAGCAGCATGATCATCCTGCAAAATATCTCCTTTTGTATTCCTGAAAGCAAAAACGGCATGAGGGTCAATTTTCAGGGTGAATTATTGGATTAAAATGTCGATTGTATGTGCACGTTTTATTCTTTTGCTAACATGGTATCCACATTATATTTCAACACAGTAGTTAGCCGTTTTCTGTGAACTTCTGATTCATAAGACTCATTGGAAAATCACTACAAGAACAACAGAAAACGCTAACACACACTACAAGCTAGTGTGTTTATAATTACAACAATACATTGAAATATTATGATAAGAATTGCCAGTAGAAATGGACAGCTGAAAGCATGTAGCAACGGAAACCATCCACATTCAACTTACAAATGGCTGCATCCAATCTTACGTTAAAAATAAGGTACTAATACTCAATCATAATGAATCAGTTTAAAGTAGACACTTTGTAAAGTAGATTTACTTAAGCCCCAGGAATTCCACAGTGTTTAAATCACACAAGGATAGGCCCAAAAAGGCATGCGATCATGAATATTGTATCATACAGGCACATGTTTGATGTTGGAAATGAATGTCATGTTGATGTTTTGTGGTTTGCTCAGTGTGCACAGCTGTGATGTGATTGTCACTCATTTTAGATGATGTATAGCATTGTACAGCCTTCAGTTTTGGATTACTCGATGTCTGTGTAACTTATCTCTTTTTTGTATTTTGAGTATCTGTAAATAGTGAAAAGTTCAGCTCTAAAAACAATTGAGAAATTCAGTCACGCTTAAGATTTCTCTATTATAATATTTGCATTCACATTTATAGTTGTTCATCCCCTTTTTCTCTGAAATGCCTGAATTGAATTTTGTTTAATGCCAAATTTCGGATGTTTATGACTGAATCTGCATTTTGCAGATGACCTTTTTTTTTCCCTGTGGCATTTTGTGCCCTCTTCAAAGTGCATTTGGAGTAACAATATGTTTTAATATAATAGGCTACTATAGCGAATATGCTGTGAATGATAATTTTATTTTAATAAATGTCTTGATTTGTGTATTCCTATTTATTAATGATATAAGCCTGAACAACTGCATTAAACAACTTTAATCAGTCCCATGTGTTACAGACTCTTTATAAAAAAAATAAACCAAAAAAAAAAACGAAGAACTGATTCACATCGGTAGTAATATTAATAAGATTAAACTCGTGAAGGATCAAGTTAAGACAGCAACATTAACGACACACATGAAACATAATGAAAACAAAATTCACGCCGTGAATTCAATCATATTACATTCACGCAGTTCAGTTATTTACGAGAGTGACAATTACTCTATTTTCAGGACTCAAAACTGCATTTGTTTGTTAATATTTGCTGTGTTAACAGTATTGGGCAGTCACGTTCAGCAATATGACGCAAAATTAAAACAAAAAAAACAGTGGGGGTCTTTCTTTGTTATTTTTTTTAAGGTATGAACAACATGATATTTGCCAAAGATTAGGCTACCTTTAAAGGGGTAGTTCACCCAAACAATAAAATTCTGTTATTTACTCTCACATTATTTACTAACCCTTGTGTAGTTTCTTAAACTCGTCAGACCTTCGTTCATTTTTGTAATACAAATTCACATTTTTGGATGAAATCCAAACTGGCTCTGAGCAATGTAACTGAAATGTCAAGTACATCAGTGGTTTAATCGTAATTTTACGAAGCTCTGAGAATACTTTTTGTGTGTAAAGAAGACAAAAATGACTTCAAATTTTCATTTTTGGGTGTAAATATAGAGGTATGCAAAAGGAGCATGAAAAATGAAATCTAAAAAATCTCTAATATCAACCAATTTAACAAAATGGTTCTGAAATATTCTCTCTTTTTAAAAATGCATCATACAGTATGGCCTTATATTACTCAATGAGTTGTTGAAATGTCATTTTTAACAAACGGTTATGCATATTTTTATGGGTTTTATAGCATGGACATTTGTCAAGCCTCTATTCCAAAGCAGAGTATAAACCTACATGCTGTTTGCTCTGACCTTTAGTAGTTTAAAACCCATGGGTCAAACCAGAGCAGAAAAGCAGCAGTCAGAGATGACCAGTTGCGTTTTATAATTCATAAAGAAAGGAGTTAGCTCCCAGGCCTACTTTCATATTAAACAAATCCATGTTTTCCCACTCAACCTTAAGCCTCTCGTTCTACAAAACCTCCCATTCTGATTTAGCAGCCATTAGAGAATGGAAAGTAAATCATATGGATTTACAGGGTATAACAGAGAAATCTGTCAGAATTTCTTCTGTCTGTTTATTAGTCTGGTGATTGTTCTTACGCATGAGAAGACGAAATTTGGCATGTGATTTGAGGTTTGCAGACAGCAACATCTACACAGAGAGAACACACACACACACACACACACACACACACAAAAACACAAATCACAATGAGGCCAAGTTTCACAGTTCTTTGTTTTACTGAAATTGTGCTGACATACAAAACTATTTCAGATTTAAATGAACACAGTACGACCACAAAATGGCAGAATTTATTGCCCTGATAACCATAAAGTATGACTTGATACAATATCAAGCAAAATATGGAAAGAAATAATTTTGCTCCACAAAAATGCAGAGTTTATAAATTACATAAATAGAATTGCGGTACTCTGAGCGCAAATAACAATTACAATATACAATTCTCACAAAGTGCCCTATCAAAAAATCAAACACGCAAAGCACCAAGCGTCCTTTACTTTATTTAACAATCAAAGACGTTTTTTTACTTCTCTGTTTCACGCACACCACAATCAATCCGATCAAACAGCTAGCGAATAAGACTAAGCCAACCACTATGAATCCGATCTGAATCCCCTCCAACAGCTCCATCCGAGAAATCAGCTCTTT
>JAUMHE010000046.1:11604882-11618308 GCA_032359235.1 Enteromius mattozi
CACAAACTCAATGTGTTCAAATTACCCATAACAGTGGCACCAATGGAGTCTGGTGAAAGGAAGGAACCCACACACACACTCACTCTCTCTCTCTCTCTCTCTCTCTCTCGGAGCATTAAATATTGAGAGCCTCTTTGGTTTGCTGAAATGACCAGCACATGGAGGGTTTGGTGACTTCATGTGTTTGTCTAAAACACAACCGTACCAGGCACTGGGTTGTAGTGAAGCCTGTGAATATCTCGCTAGGGTTCATTGACACCTGACGTGGTTTATCAGCCTAAACACTCACACCATGAAGCAATCGCTCAACGTGCCGAATGTTTGGCTGTAATATGAGCATTTCAGTAAGCGGTTCAACTGTGATAAGATCCAATAATATTTTGAATCTAATCCATTAGGGGAAAAAAAGAGCAGTTTTAGATATGAGCAGCAAGATATGAGATTTTTTTTGGCCAGTAATCTTGCAGATTTATATGAAAGTAATTCATCATACATGCATAACACATTTGCACAAGATTTGGGGTGAAGCGAATACGATTCTCTTTTTTGGCGTCAGTTCTCATATCTAAATAAGATGCTCAATGGTGAATATATTGTTGATTTACATAGCTCTTTGGAATATTTGACTCTGATTGGTCAGTGAAATATTTAAAATCTCACATTATAATAATAAAAAAGAGATAAAATATATTTAAATTGCTAACACTTTAGTATAGGGACCTATTGTCACTATTAACTAGTTGCTTATTAGCATGCCTATTGTTAACATATTTCGGCTATTTATTAGTACTTATAAAGCACATATTCTGCTTCTCTAATCATACTAATACCTAAACTTAACAACTACTTTACTAGTTATTAATAAGCAGCAAATTAGTTTATTGAGGCAAAAGTTAATGTTTTTTTAATAGCAAGAACTGGACCTTAAAATAAAGTGACATTGTTTAATAATCATTAATATTTAATAATAAATTAACTGTAATGATAAAATGCGTTGCGATATTGATCGGATGACTGTACATTATAGTTTTTAGGTTAAATTATATAATCTGGTAATGATCGGTTTATTAGGACAATATTTCCTCCAGATATACTCAAAATATTTGAAAACAAAAACTAATTATTCTATTTAAAAAGCAAAACAAAGCAAAGGTTAGTCCATTAACAAGGCTGGATGTGAGTACAGCTTTTGGCAGACGATTTTGGCTGAAAATATCAAATTAGCTAAATGCTGACCGATTGATTTTTTTTCTGGCTGATATGTATCGTTCTATCACTAATCTCCAGTGATTTTGTTCCAGTTGGTGTTTTTGGTTGATTTTCATTAGATGTTGTTTTAGCAGCTTTTGGCAGGAAATGGCTAGTGTTTGCGCACCATAGAGATCGGGGTGTGGCGTTTTGCGGATCATAACCTGAAGCTTGTGTGTGATAACCCGACTGATTGCTGGACAGCTGGTCTCAGCGGAGGTGTGTGTGTGGTGTTTGGAGCTACGGGGGTGAAAACAAACTGACTGGGCCTAATGTTGCAGCACTAATGTCTGCAAACCATGTAAACCTCAGACCATTTTTCTCCTGATCACTCACACACACACACATACTGCAGTGATGCATCACCATACCCTTAAATATCTCATTTAATGAAAAGCACAAGAAATCGAGAAGTACCTTTAGGGCAGAATCTATCAGTCATGAAAAAGCTTTTTCGACTTGGTAATTTTGCAAAGTTAGTGTATGGTGCTGTTATCTGTTATAGAGTAGTTATATGTGTGGGTGAGTGAAAGCATAGATCTGTTTTTGGCACTTCATGGTTCAAGGGATTTTAAGAGGCTTTGATGTGCATACCGTTCAAATTCCAATGATGTCATCGAAGGGAAAGTTCAGAGGTCAGTTCAATAAATTAACATCAACACTATTAACATCAGCACTATTGTAATGGTTTTTCAAGTCAGCACAGAATCAAAACTGACCCGATGTTTAAATATATACGGTATGAGTGTATTTCTAAACCTAATAAATATATATAGCACACACATATTATGTAAACACTTATTTTTGATGCGATTAATTGTGATGAATCATTTCACAACAAAGTGTATATATATATATATATATATAAGTATATTGTTTACATGAAATAAAAAATATATTATTATTTAATTAATTGGCATACTTATCTGTGATACTGCCTTGACAATACTTAATATAAAAATACTGTACATTATTATACATGCTTCCTTTTGATTGTACATTGGGAGTCAGCATGTAAATATACACTATTAGTTAGTTTTATTGTTTTAGTAAATCATTATTAGTTTTACTGTTTGGTGTGAATTTTATATGATTAATTACAGAAAACGGGGATTCTAAACTACTGTAACGCAGTCTTTGTAAAATCACTTGTAAGTCAATTCCTGACCTAAATCAAGCCCCATCCTAATTTTTTTTTTTGCTCTTTGAAAATCCAGTTTAACACAGAGAGCCATCACATTTTGACTTTAAGGTTAACCCAAACCCTGTGAAAGAGAATTAACAAGTTTCTAAATTAAAAAGCCAGAGAATTCCTGTGAGCGTCAGCTGTTTGATGAGTCAGTGTGTTTTGTGAGATGTGAATTTAATAGAAGATGTTTTGGGAATACCAAATGAGATTGTTAATCCTCATTAGGTGTTTACGCGCTCAAATTAGTGTGCGCGTCATGATTTTATTGGGCTCCACAAGAACAAACTGTTCATCTCGGGTAATCTAGGTAACTCTTTATCTCAGAAATGCGTGTGTATGCGTCTGCGTGGCTCTGTCTTTCTCGCTGTCGTTCCCCTGGATGGGTGCACTGATAAGTCCCTTCGGGCTACAGGCCTCTGTGGTGAGACATAATTAAAATAATGTGTCCTCTCTATTGCTCTTCCTTCTCAAGGAGTCTCTCCAATTACAGTTGTCTGCTCATCTACGTCCCTGCCGGGTCAATGTTTACATTGAGCTGTTACCAAAAGTAATAGAGTAGCTACAGTAGAGTGTGCTTTAGGATTTAAAGGCAAAGTGTCATTTTTTTTCCATTTAATTGTTGTATTTTTAAAATCCAAATCACCTGTTTGTAAACACCATGGCTCTGTGGTGCTTTCAAAATATTGCTCTGTTTAAGCAGTAAACTTATGATTTGACCAGTGGTGTGAGTTTGGGGCGGGGCTATCTGTTTTTCAACCAATGGTAGACAAGGTGCTGGTCAGACTTTTTTCAGTGTTTTCAAAAATGCTAAATTAAGATTTTTATGTATAATTGGTTATTAATAGTTAGAATGATAGTTGGTTAGTTTAGGTATTGGTGGAAGCAGAATATGGTCATGTAGATTATGTTCTGCATTTATAAGTTCTAATAAAAACCCATTGTGTTGATAATAGGCATGCTAATAAGCAACTAGTTAATAGTGAAAATTGCTCCCTATTCTAAAGTGCTATCATAATTTTACTTTAACTAGTATCAAAACTGACAGGTACAATCTGCATCCAAGAAAATCGTCACAGAAAACCAAAATTTACAGTATATAAAGATGCATATGCTAACCCAAAACAAAGTCTTGTTCATTTTTGCAATTCTGTTTCATTACAAGGTCATCTTTCCAAAATTGCCAGTGAAACGCCTGGCTTAACAGATCTCACCTGCAAAAACAAGATGTGAAAATGTATCTGCATGTAAGGTTCATTAGAAGTGTGTAATGTAATACGGAGCGTGTGTTTGCTGTAATCTAATAAGACCGGGCAGTGCGACAAAGCATTGCATTAGATTTGTCACATGGTGTCAGTGTGTTGAGACACGTTGGAGTTGTGTTTCACAGATAGGGCAGTGATGCAAGCCTGTTATCGATTGCTAACTGTACAAAAATGGGGAGAGGGATCCTCAGAGGTTCAGAAAGTAGTGGTCATTATGTCAGCGGTTCCCCCTTAAAATTATTATTCTGTCATCATTTACTCACCCTCATGTTTTTCCGAACCTATGAGATTCCTGATGCACACAATAGAAGATATTGTGAAAAAGCAGTTGCTGGTAGCCATTGACTTCCATATGGAAAAACAATACTATGCAAGCCAGTGGCTACCAGCAACTCTCTCTCTCTCTCTCTCTCTATATATATATATATTGTGTTCAACGCAAGACATTTATACTTAAACGTGAAGGTTGCTAGAATTTTTATGTAATGAAAGTTTGTGGATGGAAGATGGCAATTGTGAAACTTTAATTCCGCTACTAAGATTATGCTATTCATAAAACATTTGATTAGTAGAATAATCAAAGGAAAAGTACTTATGATTTATCTCAGCACTGAGTGGCTTACATAATCACATGGGACCTGAAAAGAGCAGATGTACTTTAATGATGCCTGAGGTGAAATTCAGTGTATGCATAATAAAGAAAGAGGTGAAAAGATAATGTTTTTCTTCACACAAAAGAAGATAAACAAGCATAACAAGGGCTCTAAATAAAACCACCAAATTCAGTCTTACTCATTACCAGTGCATATTTCATAGTTCATTAAAGTAAATGTACGCTAATTTTCTACAGTATATGGCACATAAAATGATAATAAAATAAAATGCTGATTTGTCCAGCGTACGCTTACGCAGTAATATTTTTTCCCGAAAAAGGAAACGGCAATTTCAGCATGTGTTGACATTTGTTTATCACACCTCAGCAGGGTTGCTCAAGGTGTCCCAACAACTTTTACCTAATTTGTAAGCTTACAAGGTTCTCAAGTGTGTCATGATGGGTGTTTGCTTGTGAGGAACCGCTTGGTTCATTCAGTCCACCAAAGGAACCAGGTATAGATTAATCAACTGATATTTGCTAACGTTGACGTCATTTTTTTTAGTACCATGCAAATAAATGTCTAACCAAGTAAAGCTTTTGTGATGCTTCCTAAGAATATTAAGAATATGTAGTCAAAAATGCACAGCTAAAATCTTCTATTAGAAGTAAGTGACTGATTTTTGATAGCTTCATACTAGATGATTTCAACAAATCATTAAAGTTCCCTCAATTTACACTGCCTATATTGACATCCAGACCCTTGACCGCCAGAAATGACGATCAAACAGAAGAAGTTTATCTGCCACAATGAAATGACACACACTTTATGTGCACAATCAGCAGGAAGCCAAGAGCAAGTTACTATGACAAACTGGGATTATCATGCATTACTGGAAATGCATGCATATGAGCGATACACACTGCAGAGCTTCTTTTCTCTGGCACACGCCCATCAGGTATCTGAGCCCTCTTTGGCAGCATGTCCTCAGAAACAGGGCCGGTTGCTATGGCAGTGTGACGAGAGTTCGGACTCGAGCATGCGCGTGTGCAGATGCATGCGTTTGCGTGCACGATCGCATGTGTCAAATGGACAAAAGCTAGATGAGTGGAATTGTGCCACGGCTCACAGCTCCTCCACAGTTCATTTTCACGAATAGAAACTGGCTCGCACCTTGTTTCTCTAGTGGCACGTTTCTCTGTGTATGGTGGTTGCTTTAGCCCTGGAGGGCTGTTTCCAGCACTGCTCATAACACAGTTTCTTGTTAGAAAAACATACACCTTTATTTTCCAATTCAGTGGTTTAATATTCCACCACAGCCTGTCGGAATTCTTCCGTTACAGGTGTAATAATGTTTTAGCTTTTAAAAACATTTGGACAGATATTAAATGTCTGTTTTGTTTTCCATGGCAGGAACTGATTTTTCACACAGATACTAACAGGGAGCAAAACACACAAGGGTGTGTTTTAACCCACCTTTTTTACAGTCAAATTTAATTAAATGAATTGTTGTCGAATTGTTACTGTATACTACAAATAATAATATTAAAAGTCAAGTTTCAGTAATTGAAATAAAGCTGAACTAAAATAAAATATAAAATGTTTTCTTGACTAAAATGACCATTTTAAATGAATGCACTAAAACTTAAACTGAAATGAGAATTAATTAAAGCTACATAGAATTATTTACAAATTATATACATTTTAAATATTAAATATCTTATATTAAATATTAGACAAGTAGTACATAACTAGATCAAATTAAATGGAAAACTAAAATGTAAATGTTAAAAAGTGAAAAGTAAAAATGTAAATACTATAGTATAAATATGTGTGTCCAAGAAAACAGATATCATACTGAAGAAGTGTCTGACACAAGTAACTAAAAAGAAAATGTTTGTAGCTCAGCATACGCTTTTTCTATTTTATTTTTTTTATACTTTAAATCCTGTATTCAGCAATATTATGTAAACTAATTTCATATACCTTTGTGTGTTGTGTCCAATTTCTGTCCACAACGTGATGGTCTATTATTTGATTCTATTGTGCTGAAATGGGCGAACCATTTCTCCACCCTCTTAAGACCTTAGAAGTTGATCAGTCACCATCCACTTACTTATGGTTTCCATTGTAACCCACAATAAGCTTATCAGATGCTGGCCTTTGATCAGGCTCTAAGCCTTCGGCAAAGAGCTGTACACACTTAACTACACATGACTGTGTGCTCTAAGCTCATATTTGCGTGCATATTAATGGAATGTTCAGATTGTTCAATGCAAGGCTCTTTTGAAGGCACCTTGACCGTTTAAACTTCGTAACATTTGCATAATGCAAGCAAGAATATCAGAAAGGAATGTGGTGTGGTGAATTTCCTCTGCTTAAAAGAGTAGACCGACCATTAAAAGTCAATTTTGACAAACAAAATATAAAATTTTTGTACTGAAGAACACATTTTCCATTAGCTATTGGTTGAACAAACAGATTGCCCTGTACCAAAATGCAATTGAAGATATTTACATTATAAAGGTTCTTTATTGGCATCTATGGTTGCATAAGGAACTTTTAACGTCACACTAAATGTTCTTCAAACACACACAAAAAAAATTTTCACTAAAAAGTTATTCCGTGATACCAATGCAAAAACTTTAGTTTTAAAGAGATAAAGTACACAAAATCCTCTTTACAAGTGCATTCAACTCTGGAGTTTTTCTGTTCAGATCAAGACAGCGCACACAAATAGCAGTAGAGTTTTCTGTCTCAGTGCTAGGGAACAATGTCCCAGTAGATAAGCTGGTTGGTTAAATTGGATCCTATAAGTGGAGCCATTATTGAATCAATCAATGCAGCAGTAGGAGCTGACAGAGCTTACTAGCAGTGCACATTTGTAAACATGCAAGGGACTGGACCAGTAGGTGTGGTCTAATGATTTTATCTACTCAGCTCATTATTTATTCACTCTTATGTAAAGCCGCATGGCCTCCTTTCTTCACAAATGGAGATGTTTAGCACAATGTTCACGCTGCTCTTTTCCATTTAATGCAAGTATGGAGTCAAACAGTCGCAGTCCCCATCTAAACATTCTTTAAAAACTACTTCACAAAAGATAGAATAGAATGACGTGAAGGAGTAAATGTGGGATGAACTATTCCTTCAACCACCACTCTGAGAAGTTAATGAAATATTCATAGGCAATAATGAAATAATGAAAGCATTAAAACGACTATGGAAAACAGTGTTCAGTGTCTTAGATCTTGTATTTTCAGAATCTTGTCTACATCGCTCTACAGGGTTTTAAAAATTCACGCAAGGGCTTCTCAGAAAACAAAGCAGCAAACTGAAACTTTCAAAGGCTTTTGAATCTTTCTTTTTTAATTTCCATTTTAATTTTCTGTCTTGTGGGGCTCATACATTAACTCGTTTTGTTATTCTTGAAATTCATTATGTCTAGACACTTGCGCTACTTGTGTAGTTTGTAGACAGATAAGCTAACTGTTACTCAACTGCTCTTTGACAGGTGCTGGGGAGTCTGGGAAGAGCACAATAGTCAAACAAATGAAGTAAGTGACTTGTTTCCATTTTCCACTCTAATTATGCTTCAGTTTTATGCTGAATATTATTTATTGGTTATTCATATCTCTTTATATAGAATCATCCATGAGGCAGGCTACTCGGAGGAGGAGTGCAAACAGTACAAAGCTGTTGTCTACAGCAACACTATTCAGTCTATCATCGCCATCATTCGTGCCATGGGGCGACTCAAGATCGATTTCGGAGACGCAGCACGAGCGGTGAGTCAGAGGATTTGTGCCCTGGTGCGCTTCATGTCGCCTACAGCCCACTTGCGTAGATTCACAGACACTGTAAGAATGTGAATGAACGGGAGAAACTGTAACTGTCCATATGGCAGCTGAAAGTTCAATAAAGTTAATTGCCTTTGATGATAAATGTTTCGCTCAGAAATTGCAATTGATTTGATTCAAATGTGCAATGACTGAAAATACACTTGAAAAATTAAACATGGCAATGACAAGCTATGTTTCAATCTTAAAATGTGAATTTAACTTTAGCTTTATTCGCAAATGTTTTATGCGATATTTCAGTTTCCATTAAAACGAGTAACAAAATTGTTACTTTCTGATAAACTGGCACTAAATATCTCTAAGAGAAGCCAATGAATATAATAATTTTCTATATATGATAAATTACTTGCGAGCAGACTTGGCGAGCAACTATCTTTCAGAGACAGATGCCTGATGTTTGGAAATGCATTAGTGAAAGAAATACTTCGATGACAGACTTAGCTCAGGCATTATAGAATGAACAAAACAACATTTCAGATGCAGTGCAATGAGATTGGTCCACTGGTTAAGTTAGTCAAGTTTTATTCCTGTCTCATCGCGCAAAGTCACATGACTTTTTTTTTTAACGGGCATGCTGGAATTTATTCGGTAAAAGTGTTTCCATCGCACATTTTTTCTTGTTGGATAAAAAGTTTAACGCATACGTTTTATATGTGCATTTTAAGAATGTATGTGCATCTATCCAGCATTTTATTTTGGCGATATTCCAAAAATAGGCAAACGGATACACCGCTAATGATTGAATGCATGGAAAAACTGAAATCTGCTGTTCTCCTTTTGTGTCTCAGGATGATGCGAGGCAGTTGTTTGTGTTGGCGGGCAGTGCTGAGGAGGGTTTCATGACAGCCGAGCTGGCTGGAGTGATAAAGCGTTTGTGGAAGGACGGAGGAGTGCAGGCCTGTTTCAGTCGATCCAGAGAGTACCAGCTCAATGATTCTGCAGCATAGTGGGTATTTTTGTCTTCCTCCACCCATTCGTCCATTCTGTTTTTCTGTCTCTCGCATATGTCCTCTGTTTCACCTTACACCACATCCTAACCATGTGTGAAGCAATAAAAGTACTGAGCAATGAATCACCCCACAGGAAAAAGAAAAATCACAACCAAAATTTTATATTTCAGCTGGAGAGCAACGGAAACTTCAGCATCTATGATAATGACCCTAGTAATCTGTGTCTCTTCTAGAGTTTCAGACTGTATCACATAAGTTGGATATCTCAGTACGATCTCAACTTTTTTAACTCTTACAATCTTGATGATTGTCTTAATAAACATCCTTCCTGGTAAAGCGCTCAAGCAAAGTCGTTGGTCCAAAATTCCGCTCAACATAGCTGCCTATTATACATCAAACATGTAACATATCACAACTTGAAATCCTCATTAGCTGTGTTTTTTATCATCCCACACAGTATATTGCTTTCTGCGGAGCTGTTTCACGTTTCACCTAGTTGGGACAGAGATGAATCACCTCATATATTTTTGTTTTTGTCCTCCACAACCATTCTTTATTTATCTTTCTTTATCAGTCTACCTCACATACCATCTTCCCTTTCCTATCTCTCTCAGCCCGTTCACCTTTTTGGGTGCTCAAGCGTTCGTTCCCCCTTCTGTTTTCTAGTTCCCTCCCCTTCTGTTTTTCTCGTTCACTGAACATCAGCCTCTGCCAAAACAGCAAGTTCAAACAGCTTTATCCCGTACGCTGAGATCTCCTGCCTTACCATATGCAGACTCTCACTGTTTGAGCCTTGAACGAGCTTGTCAATATTTGCCCCGCTGTAGCTGCCTGCTTACTAGAACATGCCGTTACCCTCGACTCGGAAAACCCGCCCGTCCGACACCAGCCACACGTTTACCATGTTGAGAAAAATACACAAATGAAAGTGTGTCACATGCTACAGTTGAAGCATGCAAATATGTGTGGGTGAGTGTTAAAGTTTCATGTTGCATCAAACGGTTACTAAAGATAAAGGAGTTAAAGATAGCAATTACCGATAACAATTATGTAGTGTACTCTAAAATTCCTCTTTCTCTTAATCAAAGAGTAATGCTGTTCTCGTGCAACTGTGTTTGAGTAACCATCTACTGTCTATTAGACACAGTTGGCTTGCTAAGCATGAATGCCTTACCTCCTCCCCTCTGCCCCGCATTCACATCGCACTTTAACAGGCCTCAGCACGCTTACGTCATTACGATGCAAGTGCAAAAAAACAGGAAGAAAAGCATTCTTGCGCAGCACAACGGAGCCTACTGTAATGGTAACTTTGTGGCTTATGATTTTTAGTGGTTTGGGGGTGCTGAGACACGTGATCCTCTCACAAGTGCAATATGTTAATTAATCTATCCCCTTCGAGGTCTGTGGTTAGTGCTCTCACTATATTTGTTCAACCCAACCAGCATGGTTGGAGCATTCACAATAGTCAAACATGCTCCATATTGGCTAGTGTGAGTACACTGAATAGAACTTCATATTGTTTTGTGGGACAAATACTTACAACTAGAACCAATTTTGTATTATTTCTTTTTCCATTCATTCATGTTCTAAACACTTGTCCTATGCTAGGTACAGAATCTCAGGCATCTATAGACAAGTCTTTTTATTTGGAGGTTCTTTTTAATAACTTAAATACAATAACTAGGCTAAATGATCTACAGATTATGTAAAAAAAAATAAGGATTATGAATATTTATTATTATTATTATGGTCACAATTTATTTTAAGATGCAATTCTTGCTATTAACAAACCATTACTTACATAAATAAAACCATAACTAAATAATCTCCTAATGTGCTGCTTATTAATAGTTAGTGCGGTAGTTGTTAAGTTTTTGTATTGGATAGGATCAGGGATGTAGAATATGGTCATAAACAGCCAACATGTCAATAATAAGCATGCTAATAAGCAACTAGTTAATTGTGAGAATTGGTCCCTATATTACAGTGTTATCATTATTATTAGTAGTAGTACTGGAATAATTAAAAAAAAAGAAAAGATAATGAATATTGATTTGTATTATTTTAGTGCTTTGTTAGGACATAATACTAAAATAATACAAATTAATATTAATTATAATTTTTCTTAATGAATCAAAGGCATATCATAAAAGTAATATTTTATGATTGGATAACACTTTAGCATAGCGATCAATTCTCACTATTAACTAGTTGCTTATTAGTATGCCTATTATTATCATATTGGTTGTTTATTAGTACTTACAATGCACATATTCTGCATGATCATATCCCTAATCCTACCCAGTACCTAAACTTAACAACTACCGCACTAACTATTAATAAGCAGTAGGGATGTCAATTTTCGATCATTTCCACAATCGATCATCGTTTAAATTAACGATCAATTAATCGATTAATCGTTATCCTTAATACTCTAAAATGCATCTATTGCATGACGGCATGTGAAAATAGCTCTCTAAATGCAAGCTTCCTCACCCGAATGAAAGGGGTTTTTAAGTCTAAATAAAATGGTAGTAGCAGGGTATTAAACTTAATAGATGTGCTTATGATCATTTGATAAAATGCCAGAGTTACGCTCGGGATCATTATACTTTCTGCTGTTTCAAATTTATTTGATTTTTTTCCCCCCAAATCCTCGCTGTCTCAGCTTCTAGATTTGCAGGTTTTATTTGATTGTTTTTCATTTTTAATCATTGTTTTCACATAATGTGGTAAACGCGGGGGAATGAACAATTGATAATTCGTTACTTAAATTGTTCGCGCATTTAAGTTAAATCATGTTTTTTTTCTGGAAAAGTTAATGAAACATGGTCAGTAGCTACAAATTAACATGTCGTAGGAACGAATGAACAAGTTTTAGGAATGAATACATCTGTGCTGTTTGCGTCGGTAGCCCTGTCAAAGTGAAGTACCTACAAACATGATAATAAAACATGACTTATTACTACTTTTCGATACAAAATAACATTGTGTTTTATCTGTTTTAATGGTTTAAAGTTTGGATCATATTAAAGCCGTAGTTTGTACATTAGTAAATTATTTTCGTGAAAGATTCAACACCTTCAACGGTCACTCTCGCATGAGCCGCAAGCACCCCAAAATGAAACTGATTAATCGAGCATGATAGCTTTAATGATTGCATCTCTTATCGACAATTAATCGATCATCGATTAATCGTTGACATCCCTAATAAGCAGCAATATCTATTTATTATTATATAAACTATTATACTATTTATACTATATATAAAATACTATTTATTACATAAACTATTAATAACGGATTGTTAGTATAGCGAGAATTGGACCTTAAAATATAGTGTGACATTTTAAAAAGATGTACAGTTTGATGACCAATAAAACTATGATATTATCTGTACTTTCCAGTATTGAATGGCACATTTGAGTATTGAAACTATCTATAGCTCCTGTTCTGTTCTCTCAGTTTTTTTCTTATGGGAGAAGATTCCAAGATTGCCATGTTTTTTACAGATACATTTGAATGTGTTTTACAATTCATGTAAAATGTAGTGCTTCTTTTAGAAAAGTGTTTGCGTCAGAAACATGACCGTGGGTAAGTGGGCAGATAGGTTGTGGAACAGAGCTTCTATGCAAATTTGTGTGTGTGTGGTAGATGTCTCATTTGTTTAATTGGGAGTGCGTAACGGGGTTTAGCTTTTGTTTACGCTGTTACTAAGCATTACCAAATCGTGAGCTAAACTGTGGCCTCTCTCACACCATTTTAGTCAGGGCTGTGAACATCATATGAAGTGGGCAGTCGGCAGACGTTACGGCACATTGTTTGTTTTTCAGGAAACGGCCCTGCTGACTGTTGTGCAATTGTTTGAGCGGCCTTGTCTGTGAATGTGTATGTGTATGTATAAAAATTTAGCAGGGGATCATTTCCACCCAGGGATTGCCGGTCTACCCTTGTTCCAGTCTCGTGAGAAACCCTGGCAGGCCGAGAGATTTACTTAATCTGCGAATTCATTTCATCTGAACTAACTCCTTCCTTCCTGTTGTATCGCCACAGCTACCTGAATGATTTAGACAGAATATCCCAGGCCACCTACATACCCACTCAACAGGATGTGCTGAGGACCCGAGTCAAAACCACAGGCATTGTCGAGACACACTTCACTTTCAAAGACCTCCACTTCAAGTAAGCACTTCAGGTTGCTTTATTCCAAAACTGCCATGAATGTATATTCTTGGCTAGTCTTATTTCAACCCAAAGTCACAAGAAAAATAAAATAAAAAATCTGTTTCATTAAGGAACTATTTTTGTTCCAATTCTACAATAA
>JAUMHE010000046.1:11618408-11632942 GCA_032359235.1 Enteromius mattozi
CAACCCAAAGTCACAAGAAAAATAAAATAAAAAATCTGTTTCATTAAGGAACTATTTTTGTTCCAATTCTACAATAATGCAATAAAATATCATTAATAAAATGAGAAAATATGGTAACACTTTAGAACACTTATACACTATTAACTATGACTTTCCCCTCAATTAATTCCTAATTTGCTGCTTATTAATAGTTAGTAACGTAGTTAAGTTTAGGCATTGGGTAGGATTAGGAATGTAGAATAAGGCATTAATATGTGCTTATTTACTACTAAAATGGCTAATATTCTAGTAATATGCATGCTAGTTAAGAGACCCTAAAATAAGTTTTTACCAAAAATATTATTAATTTTAACTACTTCATAATATTTGTATTGAGTTTTGTTTTTAAATCTTGGTAGACTGTGCAAACACTGTGTGACTGCAATCATGTGCAGGAATGATAGAAAAGAGAAGCGGAGAGAGACAAATAGGGAAGTGTCACTCTCAAACTGGTTTGCACTCTGATTCAGACAGGAAGAGAAAGTACATAATGTCAGTTTCTTTGCCCACTTTTAGCAATGTTAAAAAGATATATAATTGTCCAACTGGATATTTGTATACATGCTCTGTATTTGTATGCTTATTACACCATCACAGCAGTAGCTTCGCAACATGCTAACACCAAACTCTGTTAAAAGCAATTGTAAGTTGAGTCTACACTATTTTTGAAGGGCACACAGAACTGCAGTCTATGTATCAATCATTTCTGTGGTTTCATTTCAGCGATTGCTCCCTTAATAACTTAGCTCACTAGTTTCAGTTACAGAAACTTGACAACCATTTTAAAATGTCATGTATTTCAGGATGTTTGATGTCGGGGGTCAAAGATCGGAGAGGAAAAAATGGATCCACTGTTTTGAAGGTGTAACTGCCATCATCTTCTGTGTGGCACTGAGCGATTATGACCTGGTGCTGGCCGAAGATGAAGAGATGGTATGGAAATACTCCATTATTTGAAAAAAATACAGAAATAGGTGTGTATTGGGTGAGTGGGGGGTAAATTAAGCCTGACTCCTGCATTTATCATATAATCCATGTCAACGTGGTATTGATTCAGTTAGAGTCCTACTTTATTAAGGGTTCACAAGCATGTATTGATTGATTTAATGGTAAATGGCAGAGGGCTGAAGCGCATCTCCACCCCCAGTCTATATTCCATAAATCAAGCTTTTGAGCTGTGTTGAAAGGCAACTCGATACAAAGCTTGGCATGCAGTCATTAAATGATCGCTGAATGTTATTGTATAATACAGCATGGAGTTTAAAGATACTTCCAAGTCAAGATCCTCAATCAACACCCATTTTCTATTTCTCTTAAGTCCTTATTTCTTATGTTCCATCAACTCGTTTGTCTTTCTGCAGAACCGAATGCATGAGAGCATGAAGCTGTTTGACAGCATCTGCAACAACAAGTGGTTCACGGACACCTCCATCATTCTGTTCCTCAATAAAAAGGATCTGTTTGAGGAGAAAATCAAGAAGAGCCCGCTCACCATCTGCTACCCAGAATACGCAGGTCAGACTCTGATACTGGATTTTACACACACACACACATACATATATATATATATATATATATATATATATATATATATAACCTAAAATAAAGTGCTGCAGTGTTATTTTAGTACCACTGATATACTAATATACTTTTTTGGAAACGCCTTAGAATAGAGAACAATTATTCACTATTAACTATGACTTTTCCCTCAATATATTCCTAATTTGCTGCTTATTAATAGTTAGTAAGGTAGTTGTTAAGTAGGGATATAGAATAAGGCATTAATATGTGCTTATTACTAGAATATTAGCCATTTTTTAGTAGTAATTATGCATGCTAATAAGCAACTAGTTAAGAGATCCTAAAATTAAGTGTTACTGTTTTTTTTGTTTGTTTGTTTTTTTAATTAGATTTTTTTGGAACTTTCTATTTCATTTAAACTGTGGTTAAATGTTAGTCATTTTGTTGCTTTTGGATTTTGTCATTTTTATTATTAATATTATTATTATTATATATATTTTTAGATTATGTTTAATCGCAATCTTAGTTAACGTGGTACTTTTTTTAATGGTTTTGTTTAGATTCAGTTGTCATGGTGTCACATTATTTCCACCCCGTCACATAAAACGTGTAATTTTAGAAATTAAGAATTGTGATTTCCAAGTATGGATAAAATCTCATATGTTAAAGTTTATTGAAAAACTGTGGACCCATCTCTAAATTATTATTCAAAACACACACACACATATATATGTGTGTCCCTTGACCACAAAACTACTTTTTTTTTTTGTATTGAGATTTATACATAATATGAAATCTGAATAAATACACTTTCCATATATGTATAGTTTGTTAGAATAGGACAGTATTTGGTTGAGATACAACTATGTGACAGTTTAAAATCTGAGGGTAAAAAAAAGAATCAATATATTCAGAAAATCGCCCAAACAAAGTTCTTATTATTAATGAAAAATTAAGTTGATATATTTTACAGTATGAAATTTACAAAATATCTTAATGGAGCATGATCTTTACTTAATATCCTAATGATTTTTGCCATAAAAAATATTTTTGACCCACACAATGTATTGTTGGCCATTGCTACAAATACACTCATACTACTTATGACACCACTCTAAAAAATGCTGGGTTAAAAACCACCCATCTTGGGTTATTTAGCAACCCAGCTATTGGTAAATATTGGGCAGAACACATATTGTTTTATTTTGAATCAGCTGGTTGGGTTAAATGTTTTTACTAAACATGCTGAGTTGTTTTCTATTATTTAATAAAATATAATATAGTTGTCTTAAAACCCAGCAGCTTAGTTACAGGAAAACTACCCAGCACCTGGGTAAAAAATATTAAATACAACCCAATAAAATAACCAAACTGGCTGAACCTAGCATTTGGGTAAAAAAAAAAAATAATAATAATAATCCAACATTTTTTAGAGTGTGGTTTTGTGGTCCAGGGTCACATATAATGTATGAAATGTTGAGGGGGCAGAGTAAAAAAAAAAAAATCTGTGCATTGCTATTTCATGCCACAGGAACAAGTGACATCACTTCCTCTAATTGAAAATATTTCCTGTCCATCTCACAGGGTCAAATACATATGAGGAGGCTGCCGCCTACATTCAGTGTCAGTTTGAAGATCTGAATAAGCGGAAAGATACCAAGGAGATCTACACCCACTTCACTTGCGCCACCGACACCAAGAACGTGCAGTTTGTCTTTGACGCAGTGACCGATGTCATCATCAAGAACAACCTGAAGGACTGCGGACTCTTCTAGAAGCTGGCCTGTATCTGGTGAGACTCTAAATGTCCCGTGTGTCATGCTGGCAATGCAATGCGTGTTTATATTCAAAACAATCAATGTTCATAATGCGAATGAAGTCACATACTTGCCCTGGAGCCAAAGGTGATGTGGGTAGTTGATTCATTGTTTTTGTGAAGTATTAGCAACTTTGAGGGAGTTTAAGGTGGGAATTCCTCCTTTAGGGGGCAATAGCTTTTTAAAACAGAAATGCTTTCAGATGATAAAAAGGGCACTTATGTAAGATGTCTGTTTCAAATAAAGGCTATTCTTTTGAACTATCTATATATCAAAGAATCCTAAAGAAAAAAAGTGTCATGGTAAGAAAAAAAGTATTCATATTTTCAACCCCGACTGCAATAAAGAATAAAAAAGAGAGGATCATATGCTGAACTGTATAGGGTGCAAGTATTTTATTCTGAATGCTTTGTTCGATTTGTTTAGATGACAATGTAGTAACATTTTATTTATTTGTTTTCCTTTTTAGGTGCAATTGAAGCCAGTTTTGATGTGCATTTTTTGGAGAAAGATTGCAAGACCAAGTACGGAGAAAATTGGTCTTGGACCAGTGCTGTACATTACGCCACTTTGTCAGCTTTATTTATGGTTTTTTTGTCTCTGGAAATTTTAAACCGTAGCATTTAAAAATGAATTGTGTCGAATGTTCGTACAGTCTTTGCTGTTGCAGCCATGTTGTTTACTTTTCACCTTGACAAAAGTTTGTTTCTTTTTAAACAAGGAATTTCTTTTTATTTTGCTTTCTTGCATCACAGGAGTTCCCCTTTACTTGTAAAATGTTACACTTGTGTTTTTTTTTTTGCCTTTGCGGCTGTTGCTATGGGGAGAGAGGAAAATTGTGCTTCTCCATCTGGTTTGTTGGTTCTCGTGCCTTCGCATGCGTTTCTGCGGTCTTTGTCCATTTGCTTGGGTTTGCCTGCTGATTATCTCTCCAACGTCAAAAAATTTCATACTGGATGTTATTAATCTGAGAGCACAAATCCTCATATGCATTGAATGTGAGCATGTGTGAGAGAGAGTGTGTGTGTGTGTATGTATATATATACATATATATATATATATATATATATATATAAGACGCCGATTTATTGAAAGCCAATGGTTAACACAGTGAGCGGTGGTCCAATCCTTCTGGGTCTCCATGGCAACAAGAGTAGACCAAACAGCCACTTCAGATGGAGATGAGTCCTGTTCAGCTGTCAAGCGCTGAGATGCTCCGCACACAGGACTTGAAATCTGTCTCCCAAGCACCTCTCATCAGACACTGGCCGCCATTTTAATGGCTTACCGCTCTGAGAATCACGCGCCATCGAGAGACGAAGAGACTGAGAAGGGGTTGGGTTTTCATTGAAAAAAAAAACAAAAAACAATATGATAATGTCTGCAAACAGACATTTGAGTCAAGCGATACTGTTGGTTGATTTTGAAGAAAACTGCCACCTCTGTCTGTGTGTTCTCCATATTGGGGGAACATTTGTACACTCATTTCCCTTATTTTGCTAATAAAAAGCAATTACTTCCTGAGTTATATATGTTTGTAGCCTTTGTCACCCTCACTGGCTTGAGAAAGGAATTCATGTATGGTATGTAGAGAAAGCATTAACAAATATACTGCAACAAGCCTAGTGTAAAAAAACAAATCCACAATATAAATGTGCATTTCATTCTGCACCAGAAAGTATTGTGAATAGTAATAGTTTAGTGTACTTCAAAATGGATTATTTTACCTGATATTTTTGTGTTATGCAATATGCGAATTAGAATATCACACTGTTCACTTAGCCTCATGCTTACATCAAAAAAAACAACAAAAAAATCTCTGGAAAGCAAATCTCATTACATATAGTGTTCCAAATCACTTTCAAATTGTTACACAATCAAATAAGAGGTTCCATAGCAGTTGGGATGCTCCCTTAAACTTCATGTTAAAATGAAATATATATATATATATTTTTTTTTTAGGAAACATTACAGGATTTTTTGTCTTATAGCCTAATGGACTTCTATGGGAGCCGCTGGGTTGAAGGTACAAATTGTAGTTTCAGTGCAACTTCAAAGGGCTCTACATAATTCCAGCTGAGATTTTATCTAGTGAAACATTTAGCCACTTTTTAAAAAAATAAATAAAAATATACATAATTTTTAAGCACAAATTTTCCTCTTGCACTAGCTTGACTTCACACATTCTGTAGTCACGTTGAAAAGGTCACAAGCCCGGTCCCATGAAAATATGTATAAATAGTACGCCAAATAAAAAAGGCTTGGCATGGATGTAATATGCAGTATTCACTTGCATACAGTATGATACGCATTTTTCACATACATATAATATGCATCTACCCCACAACCCCAGTCCTACAATTGTGTAGTATATACACGGCAAAGTTCAATTTTGTGTATCAATACCAACTTAAACATTTTTTTCAAATGAAGAAAGAAAGACATGAACATCTGGGATGACTTTAGTGTGAGTTGTGCTTTGTGCATCGCTACACTATTAACAATAGAAAATGAACCCTTTTTGGAAACGACACTTTCAGAAAGTGACTGCTAATGTAGTAGGCAGCAAGGCAGATCACTAATTTTTGGAACAGAACTTGTTCTGCTAATGGTTTGTGGAGTCTCTGGGATGTCTATATAAACAAAGACTAGATATACAAAGACAGTTCACTCCTACTACTTATGAATGGGAGAAATGGTGACACGAAATAAGTGCCAACTTCTAAGTGAAAGAGATACTCACTGACTGGTAAAGTCATCGCATCCCATATTACATATATATATATATATATATTCTCATCAGGCAACATAAAAATGCAATTCGCAATTCATTGTACTTTGTAAAGTATCTTTCCCAGTGAAACAGGGAATATAATGTACAATAGAGCTTTACTTATCCACCAGGAACTGACTGGATCTTAATAAAGTGGGAGTTCCAAATAAAAATGGAGCCAGACTTAAATGAGCGTTTGCTAAAACATAGCTGTCTGGCTATTGGCTAACTTTACGACTGGCTCACCGACTGCCAAGACAAAATGTAATAAAATCAATGCGCTAATATAAGCTTCAGACAATTATAGCCCCCTGCTGCCTCAGATAAGACTCAGGGTGGTATTTTCCTAACCTGTTTATAGTAAAAGCGCGCTATCAAGTATAGTTGCTGGATCCATAGCTGAGCGAATGGAAACACTGAAGATTACAAGCTACTCCAGGGAATCATCCAGAAAACCTGGCATGAATATAGGTCACAAGCCAGGGGGCCAGTAGAAGAAGAAATAGAAAAATACCTACAGCCTTTTAGTGCTCATAGTTTTGTTAAAACCGGGAAATCCATAGTACACTTCTGGTTTTTTTTTTTTCTTTCCAAAAAAAGGGATGTACATTTCTAGAAGATTGAAACTAAAGCCAGGAATACAATGTGCAGCTAGAACCATTGGTGCTCAATTAAATATTTTTTTTGGTTTTTGTGCTCACCTGAATATTTTTGTGCTTATACGACATCATTCAATCCCACGTTCACAGTCAGCTAAAGCACAGAGCAGATCCAGCTCTCTTTCTCCTAAACTTCAGGTCAGGGATGACGTTCTGAGTGCTATATGTATTTGAGGATTTGCTGCCTGTGGAGGAAGAACAATACAAGAAAAGATGAAAAGATTATGGTATTTTTAGATTAAAAAAAAAAAAAAAAGAGTGAGAGGAATTAGTGATGATGTCATAAGGGAGGGTTTGACACAGTTGCGGCATTGCTAACAAACACAAATGAGCTGAACGACTGGTGTTGTGCAGAGAACAGGGAGAACAAGGAGAACAAAGAACATTATTGTAGTGCTTCTTTCTATATATATTAGTGTGTGTGTGTGTGTGTTAGTGATTACCAGTTAGCAGCGCAGCGATAAAGAGACTTATCAGTGTTGTTCCAGCCCAGTACACAATGTCAGTGTCAGGCACCTTATTTAGCACAAAATGAATGCCACTTGCCTTACCTTGGTTTCAAAAACACACACAAATATAAAATATATTATTAATATAAGCTAAAATTAATGTTTTTAAATATACTTTTATATTGCAAAAAAAAAACCTGCACTCTTAAAATTAATGAAGAAACAATCTAAACAAAGTCTGACACTACTGATGTCTCTAAGAATTTGTTTTTTTCCCCCTAATATTTAATCATTGAATACAACCATTCAACATTACAGCATCATTGAGAGCTATCAATTTTAATCTACTAGACTTAAAAAAATAGCAACTTCTAATTTAAGTGAACTTAAAACAAACAATCTCCACATAAACCCAGACCATTATAATAAATGTCATATTTACCTGTGCTCTTATGCAAGTAGGAAATACACAGAAATTGAATAATTTATCAACATTAAACATAACATGCTTTATATAACCACTTTTTGGTGGATCCTATACTCTGATTGATGGTAGTTTCTTTGGCACATGAGTGTGTCTAATTGTTGCATCCATTGAGCACTCAGTGCTCTCTGTTGAGCGTGGGAGACGAGAAGCATTAGATTTTCCATTAGTGACCTTCTCATGCAATTAGACATGTTGTAAAGCATTAATTTGATTAATAGATAACACTTCCAGCTAAGCAAGATGCTTCTGAGCACGTAAATTGCACATCCAAAAAGACAGGTTAGTGCTTTGGTTTATATACCCGAAGCTTTGGTAATCTAAACTTGATATAATTTGCACAAACCTTAAAAAAAGATAATGCCACATTTATGTCAGCTGCATTTAATGCATGTGTATGATATCTCCTCTTTCTCAGTAACCAGCAGCCTTTCTTTCATATTAACGCATGCCCTGTGATGTCATCAACTCTGGACTCCATAGCAACAGAGATATTCCTTTGGTCTGGTGATGCCTTCAGCAGGCTGTTATTAATAGCTCCTGATGTTTTCACTGTGACATCGGACAATGCGTAAAGGCGCACATGTAATCATGCTCGGCTATTATACTTCTTCTCAGAACAGATTTTTTGATGCCAAGTGAGGTTCATGTCATTTGAGCAATGACTATTTTTGAGGAATTTCCGAAAACAGCTATCTGGAAATAGCACTAAAGGGTGCGTTTAAAAACAATTCAAACATTCATTGACATTCATTGCTGTTATCATTTTCCACAAGCTGATAACAAACAGTTAAAGCGGGTCACAAAACGATTTTGTCACCCACTCAGCAATCAGTTTGTTTTTCTCTCTTAATCTCGCTCTCTCTTTATGCTCTTTATTGCTAATTTCTCACGTTACGCATACATTCATCCCATCTCTTGCTGCTTTAGTATATAATACAAACTGTTCACATCAATAACACTTTCAAAGAGAGGCGTGCTCGTTTTGGTAAACATTAAGACAGATGATTTCATCTGTCTGACAATAAAATAGATGAAAAATTATCATACACTTAAGCTGACAGTTATATCTAATGTCAAATGTAATTTATTCCTGTGATGTCAAAGATGAGTCTTCATTGTCACGTGACCCTTCAAGTTTGGTGCTCTAGAAACAGTTTTTATTATTAACAATGACACAAAAACAAAAACAGTTGTGCTGCTTAACGTTGTGGAAACTGCGATACATTTACTTTAACTTACTGACTGGCTATTTCCACTAAGTTCAAACAGCCCACCTCGTTGGCAGAGGCTATTTACACCACACACATATACACTAACACAGATAAAGCATACGGTTGTCTTTTCGACCCGAGTTCGAATTTGTCGAACTTTTTCATGTCCTAAAGGCATTTATTTAAAATTGATCAAAAAATTTATCAAGTAGAGTTAGGCCTACATCATATCCTACGTAACTACACTCGATGCGACGCTGCGATAAAATGTATCTTTTCCATGTTATTTGACTTTATGTAGAAACAGTTTCTATTTCATGGCTGGAACAACAACATTCATAGTTAAGCGTGTCTAATGTGAATCTAAATATCATTTTATGTAACCATCCTAAAAACATAGTTTACCTCAGATCATGAAAATAAAATGGAAGCAAAGATATTCGTTAAAACTGCGTACTCACTGCGAACAGACGAGTGTTTTCCATAACAGAGATGGTATCGGTCACTCAGTATGTACACTTAATAAAGGATTAATATTTATTAATTACATTATATATCCATTTAGTTGCGAGTGCGGCACGCACGCTTCAAGATAGAGCCCGCCCACAAACCATTTTGATTGGTTGTGATATTTGATTGATTCGCAATGTCCCTGGAATATTGTCGCGTCTCATGTAGTCGGGACAAAGTGTTAGGGAAGGTGTAGCGAGGGTTTTATTGTCCCATTCATTCAATCATTTGAATTCAAATTCACACTCTATAAAGTATTATTGCATACTGTTTCATACTGAGGTGCACATAATTGCCACTATTTGCAATAAGTAGTATAAATAGCAAAAAATCCTGCTATTTTATGTAAATAGAATCAATAGCCTATAGCTGTGTAAATAGCATCCGTTTGTAAGAAAATTCTGCTATTTTTACTTGAATAACATTAAGTGCAAATAGCCACTGCCTAAATTATACGTTCCAATGAAAAGTATTCCTGTCACTTTAAATTCAGCATCCTTTATGAATAAAAATAAGTAATTTTAAATAATTTATCAATCAATCTTACTGACTGTAATGTTTGAACAGTAACAGTATGAAAATAAAGGTGACCTTTACTGCAGGAACACACACACACTTTTACACTTACAGTACGCAATGTTCTTGCATTAAATGTGTCTTTAGACTTTCAGTTCAGGCTCAAATATGAAAACAAACAATGAATATCTGTTATATTTATGCATTGTATCAGAGGATGACGACTGTCTGGATATAGCAGCATGTGCTTGTTGGGGCAGATGTTTATGTTGTTTCACCGCTTTGAAAGATCCTGTGGGCAGAACGTTGAGAGATCTTGCATGAATCATCTAAAGCATGGCCTACATTTCTGAGTCTGAGTTCATACTGTGACATGAAGACACAATTTATATGCAGAGCAGCCGCCTACAAACACTCCTGCGTCTGTAAACACGGAAAAAGAAAATACAACGCTGTTACACAAACAAAAGTGCTCATCGTGCCATCATCCCGGTCGCTTCTGGTACTCCAAGAATCCTTGGTTGCACCATTTTAACCTGCAACAGTATGGATGTGATCGGATGAATACTGAACAGGTCAGGTTAGCGTAGTAACAGCTGTCCTCCAGTCATTAAAATGTGTTGTTTCCAGCCCCCCACATGGAGCAGGACCACTGCTTAAGCACTTAACGGATGATGGTGAGCAGCACTGGAGCTCGGTCATATATATTTAATCTGTTAATTAGTCATTTAGATGTGGCTCATTTAGAAACTCTTTACCTCATTTATAAGGATGAGAAACGCACATGCATGCTATATATGTGGATGACCATTTTAGGTTCGAATAATGGAAGCTTCAATTATTTTGACTGTTTGGTAATAAATTAGAGTAGAGTTCACGTTTATGTTTTGTTATTGTGAATTCCGGTTAATCTCAATCCAATCTGATTAGGTTAAAAATAACTTACAATAAAAACACAATAACATAATAAAAACATGACGTTATGTGTTAAACAGTTTTCTGTTTTTGCACATAAACTCTTTTAAATATTAATGTTTTATTTATATGACATATACCAGTCAAAAGTTGTGAACAGTAAGATTTTTAATATCTTTCTAGAATAATTCTAGAATAATTTATTTGATCCAAAATACAGCAAAGGCCATAATATTGTGAAACATTTTTACTATATAAAATAACTGCTTTAAAATATAAATGTATTCTTGTGATCAAATCTGGATTTTCATCATTATTACTCCAGCCTTCAGTGTCATATGATCTTGATTTGCTGTTCGTGAAACATAAAAATGTACTTAACTGTTTTAAATATTTAAGAATTGTTGGGTATCCAAAAATCAGCATTTATCTGAAATAAAAAGCTTTTGTAATATTATAATACTACACCATTCAAGAACATAGAATTATCATTTGAGGGTTATAGAAATTAATACTTTTCTTTAATTTGATCAAAAGGGTCAAAGCATTTATAATGTTACAAAAGATTTCTATTTTTTAAATGAATGCTTTTCTGAACGTTCTGTTCGTCCAAGAAACTTAAAAAAACTGTCAACATAATACATACATACATATATATATACAGACACAACATTTTGGCAGATAAATTTAGCCATAGGACCCAATGTTCCCTAAATGCACACAACTGAGTTCCAAAAAAAAAAAAAAAGAAAGTCCAATTACGCAAACGGAAAAGACTTACAGCAGGTCGAGTCAAAGCAATCAGCAATTTCACACCCTCTCAATTTCGAAATAAAGGGACAAACCCCAAGCTGTTCCATTCCTCATCCTGATTTATTGAGCGGTACGTGCTGTCCTGTATCACAGCGCCACCCAAAGGACGCAAGAGGAATGACCTGTTCAATGCCTTCTTAAGGGTCAGCCACACACGTTGTTTTTTAATGCATATGCCTAACATAGCAGACATCAAACATCTAATTTAAGTACTTTAGCTTAAGTAATAAAGTTATTAAATAAACAAATTGTGTTAATGGCTAAATACATATTTTTCTGGCAGAGTGTGCCTTAATGAAGAGTCATATAGCATGTGTTGGGGGATTCATTAATCTTCAAAGTCTCTGCTGTTTCCTGTGTGGGAAAGCAAAGCTCTTTATTGGGAGTCATGGAGTCAGTAATCAACGCATTAGGCTGAATGCACACTCATCCAGAGCGGAGTGGGAGCAATCAGACGACATGATGCTGACACTGGAAAATATCCAGACTCATTTATCATTTGAAACGGTATCATAGATTTGCAGTCTAGATGGGAAAGAAATCATTCTATGTACAAAGCAGATTGAAAAAGAACTCATGAAATTATATAAATACCTCATGCACATTTTATACACACAATTTTACATTTATTAATGTGTGTGGTGTTTATATACTACAGTTCAAATGTTGGATTCAGTAATTAAATTTTTAATTTAATTTAATTTAAAATTGATTTTTAAAATTTAATTTAAATGTTAAAATTTAATTTTTAATTTAATTTAGTTTAATTTATTTTTAATTCAATTTAATTTAATTTAAAAATTTATTTTAATTTAATTTAACTTAACATTTTTAAGTCTCTTTTGTTCACCAAGGCTACATTTAATTAAAAAAAATAAAAAACAAAAAATGTAATAATATTTTGAAATAAAAATAAAATTGTTTTCTATTTTAATATATTTTCAAATGTAATTTATTCTTGTGATGGCAAAGCTGAATTTTTAGCATCATTACTTGACATCTTTCAGAAATCCTTCTAATATGATGATTTGCTGCTCAAAAAACTTTTTTTTTAAATTATTACTAATGTTGAGAACAGTTGTGCTGCTTAGTTTCTTTCAATATTCCTGGCTTCTATCAAGTTCAAAAGAACAGCATTTAAATTAAATTAACACTTTTAAATGAACAGTCTTTACTAATTATGCTGCTCAAACACACAGGACATTCTTTAACATTTCCTGTGGTGAGATCAAATACGTATATGTATTTAGCCAAGAAGCAGTACGACCCTTATTAACACCGAAGGAAGAGTGCTCAAGCAACCCCTCTGGGAAACAGCCTTTTAAAGAGCCCTAACAAACTTGTCAAACCTCAGCTGATTTGGAGAGCAGGAGAATCGGCTCGATTAAGAAACGCCCCCGTATGGCTGACACACCAGGGTTCACTGTACTCTTACTTCCCGGCAAGCAATTGGCCTTCTGTCAGAGTGAGTGATTTCAACTTAGATGGGTTTCTCAGCTTACACAGACAACAACCCACAGGACAGGCTGTGGATCGCTATCAGGAAGATGTGATTTAATCTTGTGCCCTGCACATCTGGCACGGTCCTGTGACAATACAGTCTTCCTTCAAGGCTGTTTCAGTAATCGATTGTACTTATTTATTTATTTGGTCATGTGCTGATCTTGATTGTACAAGCATGTCATATAAGTGATGTATGGCTTTTATTGTTTCACACTGACATTAAAACCGAAACGGAAAAAAACAAAAAAATAGATTTATAATGATAGATATAGAATAATAGATATCTTTGTATTGACTTTTGTTCTTGTTTTACAGTAAATATTGTTTTTACATCCTTAAGATACTTTCAGAGCAAGTGTTAGTGTTTCAGTTGTATGCTTTCTTACCCCATTTATTTGTTTTAAGAAAAAAAAATAAACCTAAAAAATAAAAAAAAATAAAACTACAAATTAAAGAAAGCAATTATAACTTGTCCTGTTTTCCCTTAAAACATATTAAAAATATAATTTCAATACTGTATGAGACTATTTTATATCTTAATCCATGATATTTTAAGCAAAATTAAGACATTTGTTTTCACAAAATAGGCTATAGGCACTATTTTTTTCCCCCTACCCCATCATTACAATTTGCGCTTTTTTATATATATATAAACCAACTAAGCCATTCATAAAAACAGTCATTTGATTCTGTCCTGAAGGATTCAGACATTTTGAAAGAATCAAATGAATGTTTCCCATCTAAAGGTAGTAATTTCATTATGTGATTCATATATGAAGTATTCAGAGAAAAATCTTGTCTGTTTTCATTTACATCGATTTATTTATTATTATTTTTTATTCATTTTGTAAAGTTGAATTTTAAATTAACACAATCCTGCATGGTATCCGGATACTTCAGTATAACTAAGTTAGTATCGTAAGACATTTTTTTATAGTATTGTGACAACCGAACATACCTTAAATAAGACATCAGATAAAGTCAACTATAATGAGCATTTAGACTATTATTTCTCTAGACTTCATATTTCTAGCGATATAACGAGCCGTGGACACTGATGAATAAGGTAATAAATTATTTGACAGTTTACAAACCATTTTATTGGTGCCCCTAGCGTTGCCTTGAATGCGCAGCAGTCTCAAAAAGAGACATAAATAAACACACGCAAATTTTTGCCCATAGCATATTATAAGTATTCTTACATTTTGTTGCTCTTTTGTTGGTTTTGATTGCTTACTTAGGAGCACAGTAAAAGAAAAAAAAATACTGGGGCATTTATTTTATAATATGTTATCTTTTATATCAAATTCAAAATTGTATA
>JAUMHE010000046.1:11643929-11691762 GCA_032359235.1 Enteromius mattozi
ATTACAGTTTTTTCTGGATTTTTAATCTAATAAATGCAGCCTTGATGAGCAGAAGAAACATCTTTAAAAACCATTAATTATCTTACTGTTCTAAAACTTTTGAACGGTAGTGTAAATGCACGTGTTTGTATATATATATATACACACACACTCATAAACAAAACCTTTTTGGGTGCACTAATTCATATCAACAATGATTATGTTACTTAATTTTTTTCTTTTTTCGATTGGCCACTTCTGAATCAGAGTGTTTTTGCATGCAGTATATATCTATATAGCTGGAGAGCAAATGCTGTTTACTTACAAGTTTGTTTGAGGAGAGATCCCGGTGTTTGGCGCAGTAGTGGTCTAGCAGGGGTAGTGCTGGTGCCAGGAGTTTCATCCTGTGACAGTGGGACTGAACACACAATAAAGGAAAAAAAAACTACTTCCTACATGTTTCAGCACAGATATATTGTATTTACACTCCCAGATGAGAACAAAACCTGACATGAACTGACTTTATCAACACTAATGTCTTCTGTAGAGCAGCTTTTCGTTTTATAAACCACCAACCTTTGAACTGAAACTGGCCTTAAGCTAAATAATGCCATTATTATGTAGAGCTGCTTATTGCTAAAATTGAAGTTCTTACAAGATGGATGCATTTTGCACCACTGACAATGTTATTTTTGCTGCTTTGAAACTATCTGCATAGCAAAGCGCTACATCAACAAATATAACTTTAGTTGACTATGGTTATGATTTTGGAAAGGATACATGCAACTTTTTTGTGTGAACTCTTTCTGCGGGCAGCACGGGTCACCTCAGTGTCCCGAACCACTGGACTAAACCAGGTCTGATTCCTGCACAAAACACAAACACCAGAACTACATCAGCATCTAGAATATAGTACTAGGTTATTTATGCCACATGCTCGCAAATACAGTTAAACATTGATTGACTACCGTATATTCACACACTTACAATAAACATACTCAAAAACTAAACGAACACACAGTGAAATATAGTCATATAACAAATAACATTAACTAGCTATACGCAGCTAAAGTACTTTTTATGTAAATTACAGCACTGAGGGGGCTGTATTTACATAAAATAGCACTAAAGTTGCATATGTTTAGCAGTTAATAGTCAATAAAAAGCTAAATTTTATTTTCTCTCGTGTGTTATTGTTACTGACAGCGTCAACTGCCATGTGGAGCCGTTCTTACGATAACGTAAATTAAAGACAATTACGAAGCAAGCAAAGTAACGTTAGCCAGAATAATCAGATATTGTTCATACAACAATAACACGATAATAAACATAATGTTTACCAGTCCATGTTGTCTGTAAAATCACAACTGCTAGCCAATGATGCTAGCACACGGGATTTTGCGCCTTTCACTTCTGAGGCTCGTTCTACTTCAACGCATCGTTACGTCACACTGCCCCCTACCGGCGCGGATGAACGAGTGATTCAAAAAAACCTAGGGTCCTAAAACTGCGGTACTAAAACTGAGGGTGCTGAAACTGCTGCTAATCCAGTTGTGCAGGAATATACTGTTGAAAAAACCCACCGTCTGTCAGGGACTGCCACCTGCTGGCTATAGAAGGAATCACACGCATCGCAATCTGCTTTTTTATCGTGTCACATAATAATCTATTGAAATGTATATTGCAGTATTAGGATAACATTTAATCTTGTCATGATTATATTGCATTAATATATTTCAAAATGATTTTACAGCCTAATCCAATTCAACTTGTATCTATTATATTAGTGGCACATGACATCACAAATGGATTAGTTTTTCATTTATAAATGGAAATGTCACGTCTCATGAGTGGTATTCGGAGGGTATTTAACAGGTACAAATGTCACGTAGTTATGAATGTCTATACTAATGTCAAGTAATTATTTCTCATACTATATAAGAATAGGAGGGGTTAAAAGACAATGCCAAAACAAGTCTGTGTAAATACGGCCTTGGCCAGAGGAAGTCAAATTGTATTTTCTTTCTTAGCACAGCTAGAGTTAGCAGGACTATAAATTGCTGGGTTGTAAGAGAAAGTTCTGTAGCAGAATGTAAGGACTTCACTTGGAGATCTGAAACGTAAAAAGAAAAAAACTCTTAGCTTGCAAACTCCGCAGTTCCACTGGAATGCTTTTGTGAGATCTTAAGGCCTTTCCACCAAGACATTGACATTTACTCATGCTTTTAACAAGAGTATATGCCTCAGCACAATAATTCCAAAGGTTTTTCAGCTGAATTATCACTTTTTCTTCCTTTATTTCAAACAAAGGTTTATTCAGAGTGCATTAAATTATGGAAGCCCCTTTTTTATCACTGAATTAAAAATTAAAAAGGTAATTGTGACTATTTATCTCACAATTCTGACTTTCTCCCCCTCATTCAGATTTTTTTTCTTAAAAATTTTGAGCTAAAAACCTCATAATTCTGACATTTTCTTGCATTTTATATCCTTTTTTCTCTTGCATTCTGTTTTTTTTTTTTTTTTTCTTTTGTGAGATATAAATTTGCAACTGTGGGCTATAAAGTCAGATTTTGAGAGGGGAAAAGACTGATATGTTTTGAGAATCTTGAGTTTATATCTCACAATTCTGACTTAATAACTTGCAATTTGCATCTAATAAAGTCAGAATTGTGAGGTATAAACTCACAACTCTTAGAAAAAAGTCGATTTCGAGATATAAATGCAAAATTTTAAGTTTGTTTCTCGCAATCCCGCATTTGGCGAAAACAGACTTCCATACTAAATTGATCGAAAGTGACAATAAAAACATAAAAATACAAAACATTTACATTTTTAAACGATTTATTGTATTAATGAAGTAATGAATGCTGAAATTCTGGTTTGCCTTCAGAGAAATAAATTGCATTTATCCACCTTATTTTTCAATACGGTAGTAACCCGTAATATGTGAAATTTCCGGTTGATTACCAGCTGCAGAGAAATAACCAGAAGGATAAAAACATGCAGTAAATAGTAAAAATATTTGAACTACAAACCAGTATATGCATGCTCATACTGTAATTAGGATAATACATTAAAATAATATGGTAAGACATCAGTTTACAATAACAAGAAACAAAACCAGCTGTTTTTGAAAGCTAAAAATAAATAGAAGCAGATGAGATGGATAAAATGTATGCAATCGCTCTTACAGGAAAAATAAAGTGGATATGGGCATAAACCCCAAAACAAAACGGTATGACAAAGAACTGCATTAAATATCATGTAATGTTTTGCACAGTGATCAAAGTTCAGCCTGTGAAGTTTTTTTTTTTTCAATAAACGTGTAATTATGTCACCATTACCCAGCATCTCCTTTCAGACAAAGACCCTTTAACCACTGGTTGCATAATCACACGGTTAATCGTGCAGGAGGAAATCGGTGTAGACCGGCAATTAAGTAAAACACTCACAAAACACTTGCATTTTACTTTGAATACTTTACACCATGTCAAGGTTTTATTTGACAGTATTTCAGTAAATATCATACAGTAAACAAGAGCTCTGCAAAAGTAAGTATATATCCATTGAGTTGCATTTCATAAAAATAGCTCACTTACAGTTTTTGTGACTAGGTCATAGTACATAGTGTCATATTTATAGTTTTTTAGCTGTACAGGATGAACCACGCTGTTCTTTCAGTTCTACACAGTGATACAGAGCCCCTTTTGGGCATTGCGTTGCCTCCATGGCTTTACCGATAAATCATCTCATTTTAAATCATGTTATTTATCATGTAGGTAACATCTCTTCAGCATTTGGCAAACTCAAGACAAAATCGGTGGAAAAGCAGTGTGAAAGCACTGACATTATACTCTCTCAAAGAAAAAGAAACCCCAAGGCCAGAAGCATAGCCTAAACAAGTACATGAATGCAAATGCTGCTAACCATGCAAGTTAATCACCTTTTTCTTGTTGTTGAGTTGCAAAATGTCTCAGAATGATATTCACGATTGCATTCTTAATGTGTTATTAGCATAATTTAGCATCAGTGTTCTTTTCAAGGGCCAGCTTTTGTAACGAAGCTAAAATTTTGAAAAGTTTTTAACAAATGTTTAAAGACTAAAGGGTTAATTGTCACTAGTAGCGATGTAAAAACAGGCGCCGCCGTTTGTAAATTCTATGGGTAAAGCTTCCGGTCTCATCGGTGTTCAGCCATGTTTAAGTGTACAAAACAGTTTGTTTTGCTGTTTGATATTGAAAATTGCTGTCTTGTTATTTTAATGTGTTAACTTAATTATGAACACACCGGTTTGTAGTGCAAACAGTTTTACCGCTTATTGCACGTTGTTATTCTCCTCGTTATTTTCCTATAGCGTATAACTAACCAGGAAGGCTCACCCATAGGCTTACTTCCACGTTAAGGAAAATGGTGGATAAAGACTTTCAAAGCGAGCATACTAACTTGAACCTATGGAAGCCCGATTCCGTCACTGAATAAAAAATAAAATTGCGTGATGCAAACTCGAAATTCTGACTTATTTTCTCAGAATTGTGAAATATAAACTTGCAATTGCGAGTAATAAAGTCACAATTGCAAGATTTAAAGTCACAATTACAAGTTATAAAGTCAGAATTGCGAGATAAAGTCAGAATTGCGTGATATAAAGTCAGAATTGTGAGTTATGAAGTTAGAATTCTGAGATATAAAGTCGCAAATTTGACTTTGTATCATGCAGTTCTGACTTTTTTCTCGTATTGCGACTTTATGTCTCGCAATTCTGACTTTTATAACTCGAAAATGCGAGTTTACATCTCAAAATTCTAAGAAAAAAAAATCAGAAAGTTTATATCAATTATATACAATTCCAAGTCATAAAGTCAGAATTCCAAGATATAAGACTTTATAACTCAGAATTGTAACTTTATATCTCGAAATTCTGACTTTATAACTTGGAATTGCGAGTTTATATCTTACAATTCTGAAAAAAAAGTCTAAAAAGTCGCAATAACCCTCACGCTAAATTTGGATTGCGTAGATATCTATCGAAGAAAATACATTTTACCCACAAAAATTAGCACCTTTACAACACAATAGGAAAGACATTTGAAGGTAACTCTGTCGCCCCCTTGAGTACGGAGGTTTGTTAGCGATATACTAGTGAAAAATAGATGTACAATGAAATGCACTAAAACTTGTTTCGGCATTTGTGTACTTGCATAGAGTATTTTTTCTGGTCTTAAGATGCCTTGTTCCTTATTCATAAAAATAATTTTGTACTTAATTCAAATCATAGTGTTTGTAGTGATCTAACTCATTCATATGCACACAGAATCTTTGCTGGTACTCTACAGAAAATGCATTTGCTTTGACAATGTCATTGTCTGTCAGGGATTTCGAAGGATGTACCGCTCGGAATGTAATAGCCACAGAGGCACACTCATTTTTGGATTGCTTCAATTAATTTGTCTTTATCAGGGAAATGTTAGCACTATCTTGTAATGACTAGATCATTGTCAGCTCTCCTTGTCATCTGCAACAGTTGTCAAAGAGAGTCAGTGGAACCCGTCATCGCTTTATTTCTGTGGGAGATGAATATAATAGAGACAATGGATAGAACGTATGAGGTCTTGTCTGGGGTCCTTTTCACTTCAAATTGACATGTAAATATTAATTAAAGTGAAAAAAAAAATGATAAAAGATGTGAATAATTGTACAACATTTTAGACAGTATTGCAAGATTAATACACAATAAAGCTCCACTGGGGTCTTGACATGTTTGTTGTTGTTTTTTCTTTGAAGTGTGTAATTTCTGTGTCACTATCGGTTATAAACTCGGTATAAAATCATGAACAATTAAGACACTCCCTCAAAATTATGCAATTGGTTGACACCATATTGTTTTGTCAGCCCACAAATACAGTTGGACGCTACTAGTTGCACAGAAATGATCTGTTTCACCTTCAAGTGAAATGGTGCATTTATTACTGACGACTGAACTCATAAAAAAGTAAATTATAAAAGAAAAAAAAAACACAGAATAATAATCCCAAACGTTAACAAAAAGTTTGTTCTATTACATCTTATCATTCCATCTTATCATGGTTACATTAATCGCATCAATGTTCCCCAATTCATTCAATTCAATGGTGCAAAGAATCAAGCTAGAGGTATTAAGTCCTGTTCACGCCAAGAACAATAACTAAAACTGATAACTAAGTTAGCATCCATATCAATGCACAACAACATTGTGTTTATTATAAGTGAACAATGCCGTTATGTCATCTGCTGCTTTAAATGCTAATTCAGTTTCTTTAGCTGGAAAAAAAATTGTTCTGAAAGTGATTTAACTTTATAGTTATCATTATTATCATCCTTGGTGTGAATGGGCACTTTAGCCACCTTGCCATTCCTTACAAAAATTAACCATGGTTTTATTATAGTAAAATGGTAGTTTTTGGTATACCGATTACAATTTGACTAAAATATCATGGTTAAACTATGGTTAGCGTAGCAAAACCACGTGTTTAGCATGGTTTAACTATAGTAACAATGTTTTTTTGGTTTTATCGGTTGTAAAATCGTGGTTAATTTTCGTAAAGGGTGTGGCACACATATGTGCAACATCTGAACTTAAAGTTCAAACTATTTCAACTTGGACCTCATTTACTTCAAAGCATGACCAAATAAATATCAAAGAAATTACATAAGCTGCGACCTCAATTAGCCTTCTATTAGCAAGCTAACATCTTAGCATACTAGCTAGCAGAGGCTGATAGACTGTGTCTATGTAGATACATCTGAATGCAGCACAAGATGGATAATGACATTCTGAGAAAAAAACAAAATAATGCATGACACAATAGCATACATTACCTCTTTCATGAACTTCCATAATTTGCTATTAGCAAGCTAAAATCACCCTTTTGTGAAGGGTGCAACAAGCACAGCGTTTTCACAACAAGCATGGTGCTTGTGTAGAGTGTTGAAGCCCTGACATGAATCATGTGAACTAGAGACTTACCAACACACAACCTTTTATACAGTATGGGGAATATGCTAATAAACATAGTTTCATAGCAGGATTTTGAGAATTAACGTATGCAGTGAATATCACGGATGCACAGCGTATACTCTTTCCAGTACTGCATTTTATATGTATACATGTCTACTTAAAGACAAAGTGCTCAACAAACATTTGAACTCCTGCCAAAGATATCATTAATAAATATCTGCACTTCTTTTAGAAGACTCTCACCTCTATTTCTATGTACGAAAATAGCTTTGAATTTTATATTGGTATATCTATACTGTGGACATAAACTGGTCTCTCTAGACACCAATCAGCATTCAGAGACAGTGATGTAATGACATACTCATTCAGATCTGGCATTACTTTTGCACAGTTTCTACGGAACAAGTAGTCCAATGAATTCATAGCAGCCTACGTTTTTCTTTGTCTTGATGTCATTGCCTAGGATTTAGAGCTCAAATAAAGCATCACGTGTTCAGCATAAGGCAGGGATGTCCACTCCTGCTCCTGAAGGGCCAATGTTCTGTAGAGTTAATCCCAACCTGCCACAACACCCTTGCTTGGATGTTTCTAGTAATCCTGAAGACCTTGATTGGCTGGTTCAGGTGTGTAGAATTAGTACTGGAGCTAAGCTCTACAGGACTGTGGCCCTCCAGGAGCAAGATTGGACACCCCTGGCATAAGGCACTCTGCCCTAATCAAACCATTTCATCGAAACCATCTTGAACTCAAATTGCTTTGTTCATGTACTCACGTAAAGGTAGAATAGATTGAGAGAAGGTCAAAGCCCTTTGGCTCCTTCAGAAACTGGGTACTCACACTGACAGCGATTTGCAGGAATTGGTAGTCAAAAAACAGAGTTTTAGAGACACAACTTGAGGCTGCAACTACCAATGTCAGTGTAGACAGTGAAGGTCATGTGATCTGTTTCTTGAACTGTACTGAAGTTCAGTAGGAACACCTATTAGCAACCACTCAAGTTTATATCGCTGTCAGTGGGAATGCACCTTAAAATGGAGTAGGAATGAATTCTAGATTACACTTTTCTAACTTACACTGTGTATGATCTCAGTACTCCAGTATGGGCTCACAATGGTGTGTAAAGACCATATTTACAATATGTCTCACATATATGTAGTCATATAATATATCTATTTCTATATTGATTTTTCCGACCCTTATACAGACATCTGCAGGTCAGTCTTTAAGGCAGAGTTCATAGTCGAGTGTCCGCTCATATAGGATCTTTATAATCATATTCATTCTTCAAATACACAAAAACTGTATGTCAGGCAACTCCTTCAGTATTCTTCATTTTTTAATGAAAGTGTATAAAAATTGCTGTAGCCACCAGAGGTGGTTCAGACTCAGTAAGTGGTTCTCTATGCATGTACATCTCTGAGTCTTGAGTGCTTTTCCCCCCCAAGTTCAAACAAGTCTGGGAATCTTTTTTTGCACGCTACATGCATCACTCACTCTACCGTGGTTCCATTTTTGGAGTGAATGCTTCCAGTTTTTAAGGTGGTGGGTGTCGTATCTGTTAAAATAACTTAGAATAAAATATAAATAAAAAATGCTCTGTCTAGAAATGCATGGAAAGTACTTTAGTGAGGATTGTGGGAAGGTGGTACCTAGTCAAGGTTAAAACCAATCTCTTTCAAGTAGAGCAAGCCTGTGAAAAGCAATCAAAAAAAGCTGAAGCTCAACCAGTCCCAAAACAAGGCAGATCATAGCCAAGGGTTGGTCCAAAATTTAGCCAAAAGTAAGGTCTAAACTTGGGTCTGAGATTGTGATGAGATGTTATCTGCTGATGGTGGAGGTGGCTGAGCGCAGGGTACTGGGTAGCTTGTCCGAACCAGGGATCTTCCAGGGCCCTGGGGATACTGTGGCCTTCCTGCCTGATGATGCAATGCTGCTGGTCTTGGAGTTGTGGCTGGGACAACTCTCTTGGCTCATTTGCCCTTTTTCTGGTTCCTTTGGTAGGGCTTTGAATGGCACCAGAGCTCCTTGTTGGTTGTTGCTACCATCCAGGCATCCATTTCCCCCATTCATGTTGGTGTCATTTGGAGAAGTTTTGGGCGAGTCTCGCTTTCGAGATGGTGTGTTGCTTTGCTCCCTCCTGCGCTCCTTGGACTTCGCCCGGCTGCCTTTGTGGGATTTGGGCTCTCCCGCAAGTTCATCAAGGTATTGTTGCTGACTCTTCCCTCCACTGGAGCGACGGTTGGTCCTGCTACCCTCCCTCTGCTTGGCCCCACCCCCAACTCCACCTGCCAGGGCTGACCTGTTCTCCACACTGGCCTGCTCCAGAGCCCTAGTCTCTGGGCCTCTAGGACCCTGGGAACAGTCTGGACCTGCTGCTTCCAAAGACGATGTATGAGGTGGGTCGGTGGGTGGGTTCACATGAGAAGAAGCTGATGGATTAGATAAGCTGTCGATGGGTGGTGCTACTTCCGACAGACTTGGGGAGGCTGTAGTGTGAGCATCCCAGGGGGCGGGACTATCTGCTGGGAAAACATGGAACAGTTACATCCAAATATTTAAACCAAAACAGAAAGAAGCACAACTGTAAACACACTAGAGTAAGATTAGTGGAACCAAAGCTAACACCGGCAAAGAATTACTGTACTATGTAACGAACATGAACCACACAGTCCCCAAACCAGTTCTGTGCAAACCTTAACCTGCAAGCTAATTTCATCTGTTAACTCAATCATGCAGTCACTTCTCATGAAAAATTTATACTTCATGGATTCAGTTCAAATGGTAATGGGTTCAGTTACAAACAGTAGTGTTGTCTATGAAAATACCAATGCTAAAATGAGGGTAGGTTTACAGTAGGTGTGCTTTAAGGCAAGTCATGTCACTCAGCGGCCATCTTTGAAACGCCTCTCCGGCATTCAAGTGCAGCTCTTTGAATGGGAAAACCTAAAATTCTCCAAAACTGTGCTCCAAGATTATTTGAAATTATAAATGAAATCTGACAACAACTTCTACGCAATTATTGTTCATTAAGCTCACATTTAAAAAAGCTTATTTTTCAGGCAAGATCAGCCATTGCATAGCGCATGTCTCAGATCATGAATGATGATGTTCTATAGAAACCGTGACTTCTTACGGCAGCTGCAGTGACATGCTGACTTTACCGATTAAGGATTGGCTCTTTTGCTCAGAAGGCAGGGCTTTGTTGATAGAGAGGCCATACTGAGAGTTGCGTTTTTCTCCATTCAAAACTATACGAGATACAGGTCTTGAGTATTCTATAGTCTTTTGTTAGGGGTTAATAATTCTTCGAATGTTGTTTAAGCAATCAGCACTGTGAGTTATATGACCAATGAAATCATTAGAATTGGTTGAGTGGTGGAATTTGCACTGAACGTGTTTGGGGAAACAAACAAACAAAAAAAACAAACCATACTAACAAAAAAGTACTGTAATATTACCATGGCCTTTTTGTACAATGTACCATGTAAAAATAGTATGGGATCTGTATTATGATAATTACACAAAGTATCTTTAGAGTATGTTGGAGTACCATGTAACTAGAGTACATGGTACTATACTTTGGTCCTTTACCAACTGTGCATCATGGAAATTCCACAGTTTCTACTTTTCTTGTAAGGACATAAATTTGATATTGTTTGCATACCAAAACAACCTCCATTTCTGACAGGAAATGGGACAGTTTTCAGCCAGTGAGCTAGTTTCATGTGTGTCAACTGGATGTGGAATAATCAGGTTCTCCCATGGGCTTCTTATGCTATCCACCCAACCTCCACACACACACACACACACACACACACACACATGCACACAAACACATCACTTCACACCAAGATGCTTATCTTGGAGTGACATCTCTGCACTTCCTCTCCTTAGACTCCCAATACACAATAGCATATTTTACTAACACACTCACAACCCAAACTGAAAGAGGGTCACCAACCTTAATATTCTCATTATACATCCCTAATCCTACCCGTCTCCTCGTATATCACAGGATCCACTGAGGACTGCTCAGCTTTCTGCCAACCTACAAAGCACATATGCACCAAGGCGGCCATTTTAACGTGCACTAACAAGCAAACTGGCTGGGAATACTATTCAACACAAGAAAACAAACACTTACAACAGCATCTCTTTATCATTAAGCTTAAAATACAGGGAAATATGGCAAGTGTAAACAATTACATATCATTGTGTCTCTGCGCTAGCTGTTTCTTTCTCTACTGGGGTAAATTTCTCTTGTTTATATGGCCCAAGTGTATAGCAAAAATCACTGGCCTATAGAGGAAAAAGATGAATCCAACCCATAAAGGGTTTTTCACTGTGAAACAGAAGACAGGAATGGAATATAAAACCGGATAGGCTGACAAAACCATCCCATGATGACTGTATTTCAGCAAGATTTCTGTGGCGCCATTGAGGTCTCAGTGGGATACTAAACGCGTGAGAAGAGATGGCCAAGTGTGAGCAGAATTCAAAGGCAAGTGCGCATAGGGTTGTTTCAATGGCTGTTAAGGAGCTCATAGGAGTTAAGTCTTCATCACAATGGAGAGTCAGTTATAAGAATGCTAAGAGTGTATGTTCATCTAGGGGGTAGATCTGCTGTTTCTCTTGAATGTGAGAGAACTAACGCAGAGATAATTTAATAGGATCTCTGATTTAAACTTCATTAAAATGGCAATAAACTTGGGAAATTTGATTCAATTATGTGGATATGTTTGCTTCAAAGAATCAGTTCGATGATTGAAATCATTGCTCAAAAATGTACACTGAAATCTATGCATTGTAACCCTTCTTTCACAACTCTTGTGACGTCAGAATGAAGATTATTGTGCTTGTGTTACAGACACTATGTGTGTATAATGTCTCAATACCAAAGGTCATTGCACACTAAGTCCAAAATTTTCATTTGAAATTTTAGCATGTTAAAAAATAAATACGACCTCATGTTGTGTCAATTATACACACTGCCTCCAAAACGTTCATCCATCATAAAATTTTTTTTTTTGGGTTCGATTTTCTGTGTTTTCACATCCGTAGCAAGCATTTTGATAAGAAAGGATGACGAATACGAAAAAAAAAACGCATACAAAAATTTCAGACTCAGTGTGCAATGACCTTAATAATATTACACTATTAAATTCACTAATACAGATTCAGATACAAAACACACAATGTTAACAACTACTGTGTATGTGCTATAATGTATTAAAATATTTCATATACATATAAGTTAAATAAACAAAATAAAATAAATAATATCAAAAAACCAATCCAAACCACAGCACTCCAAGAAAGAATGATGACTGGTGTTAGAACGCATGCACTCTGTTACAAACCGTGTCTTTAGGATGGCCCATTAGGAAGAAATAGGGGGAGCCATGGTTGTCACTTTTCATGCACATGGAGAGACTGGAAGGTACCATTCCTATAAGAGGCGAAGTAACAACCTAGACCAATCATTAGGGTTAGAACAGTAGCCACAGGCTAAGACAGTATTAAGATCAGTGCTGAGATAGGATTCAGTGAGGAAAATCGAGTACAGAATGTGAGAATTATTTACTGAGAATTAGAGAATTAGACTAGCTATATCTGTGTTAATACAAAGAGCATGCTGTAACAATCATGTTAAAGCAGTGTTGTGTTAGCAGGAAAATTTTAGAGCTATTAAATATTAGAGTACAAGAAAATGGTTTTTCTCAATCGCTTGGCTCCATTCATGAATGAGATTTTTTTTTTCTCTCAAAACGGTAAGTTCCAATCATTGAAAACTTTTGTGTTGCCTTTATAACATTTGAATTACTTATTAAGTAAAAGTCTACCTGGTAAAAATTACAGGCTCATAGCCTAAATAAAATTGTTAACACTTCAGGCATCAATGAAATTTAAGAGCAGCGTTATTTTAAGCACTGACTTTCAAAAACATCCTGTTTAACATGAAATATGTTTCTTCTAATCTATAACATTATAAGTGGACCTTAGATAACTGTAAAAAATAAAAAACAAAGGCAGTTCATGACCACTTTAGGACTGTTCCAAAAAATGAGCTTAAGCAATTGAGAAAAAATGTAACTGAGAGTGACCTTTTTCTAAAATGATCTACTAGAGATTCCCATTGAGAAGCAGAATATTAATATAAAATAAAACCTGTTAACTGCACACACTGTCCACCCGGTGTGAATAACTTATTTAACAACGTATTTCTAAATGTATGCTGTGATCTTCTGCCAATCTGCTATATTACACATTTCTTTATACATTACCCAATAAAATATCACCTCCTCCAAAGATCTGTCTTGTAATGAGACAAGCGGATGGTTACCCCATCTCTTGAGACCCTGTAAACTAAGTGAGCTAATACTGTAGACATTTGTGAGCAATAAGACAGTGTTCAGACAGCCTGTGTAGACCTACCATATTCAGGGACCTGCCCTGTGCCTCTCTTGAGCAGCAGGCGAACTCTACGGCCACCCGATTTGATGAGCTCAATGGCCCGAGCGTGGGTCATATCTCTCGTGCTCTCCCCATTTATTTCAATGATCTGATCACCAACCTGCAAAACAGACAAAAATAGTGTTTTTGATGGGAAATCCATTTTGAGCAAACAGCCTACTCTCCGGAATGTTTATCTAGGATTCAGATACCTAAGATTACGAAGACAGATGTGACAGAACAGCAGTAATTATTTTCTGACAGCTTTGAATTGCACCCTCTCTGGTTTTAATGATAAAATTAATATGACTATCATTTATTAAGGATAATTATTCAGTAGGATCAATATAGGTCCATAACTCATGTCGGCTGTTTCGGTTAAGCGCTAATCAGCATTAGCAGTCATGAATGAGATCGAGTACTAATTAATTTCAGAATTAACATAGCTGGAGGAATGAATCATGGGTAAAAGGTTCCTATGAGCTACAATACTGATGCTCTTCATCAGCTGTGAGGAAGGTGTATGACTATTGAGGATGATGAGGGACTGGTTAATTGCCCTTCTTTGATACAAAGGAAGCCGGTATGATCAATATTACTACAATTAGTTGCCCACCAACTTATGTTTTTTTCGTCATTTGTTTTATCTTACTATTTCTAGCAGCAGTTGTGTCTCTAAATTCATCTTCATTAAAGCACAGCCATCAAAAAGCCACTTGTGTAGCGAATCCACCGCCTTTAACTATACATTTCAAGAAAATTACTGTCAGATTATTTGCTGTGAGCAATATTCCTGTTATTATGCATAATCTGTCTGTCTCAATTATGTGTGTGTGTGGGCTAATATAGCTTTGTGCAATAAAAAGACTATAGTTTTTTTGACTGTGTATTTGTTACATATCACTCAGTTGTCCTGTTGAACAAACACTTTTTTTGTTTAGTGCTTTTTCAGTGTCTTGCACAAAAGTTTGATGTTAAAATAAGCTGAAAATAAAGTTATTACTTTCAGTTGAGCTCTTTCTTAATTGTATATAACAATGCATAACATGTTTTTATTGCAGTAGCCTAATAATAGTTTGCTATTGTGAAAGAAAACATATTTTATTATAAACATATAATAAAAAAATATTGAGCATTCATTCTGCATCTTGGTTATCAGAGGAAAATATGGCTGTAAAAAAAATAGGATAAAAAATAAATACTATCATATTCTTTCTTAACACACAAACAAATAAAAAAGACAAAGGTTGTATAATTATGAAAATACTGGCACCACTAAAACAGGAAAAGCGTATACTGAGCATGCAGATGCATTGAACTTGTCTTGTGTCTGCGGAGTAATTGGCCAGGGGCTGGGGAAAAAGAATGAGCCAATTATAGTAACAAATGGAGAATTCCTCTCAAATGGTCTGGATAATGTGGAAGTCCGGGCAGGTCGCTGCCGGTGATAGGCGGCAAGTTTTTTATGACTCATTAAGATCTTGTTTGAATGAGGGGCAGAGAGCGGTATGACCCTCAACTCTCTCATTACTGACAAGGAGTGTCTCGTTTTTTTTGTTCCTACACTATGTCTGGGGCCGGTTCCTCTGACCTTTGGGGTGGAGAGTGTTAGTAAAAGTATCGCAGCTAGCAACGTCAGCAAGTCTCTTGTGTTTTTGGTGTATCTAGAGGGCATGTGTGGAAATCTACAGCAGCAGCGGCAGTGTCTGCTGGGGGCTGTATGACTTCATGCTTAATGGACTTATTAAATACCACGGGTCTGTTCCATCACAAACTAATTATAGATTCCAAAGGCATTTTGTGCTGTGGATATATTCACGCCCCAGAAAAAGACAGGATGATGCTAATAATCAGAACTGAGGCTCTTGAATGGAAGGGAATGGTCACTGTGTGTGATCTGCAGGTAATGGACTAAATATGAAAGGCTGTAATGAAAGGTAGAATATCCTAAGGGGACTGCTTTATTCATGCTAGCTATGACAGCTTCATTACGGAAATGAGCTGAACAAGCAACAGAACAGCAGCAGAACAGGATAGATAGGAGGATGGATAGACAGACAGACAAACTGAGATAGATGATGGATGGAAAGATGGATGGGCGGCAAGGTGTGGATAGACAGACTGACAAATGGGCAGACCAACAGACACAGAGATAGACACATAGATGATGGATGAATTAATGAAAAAATTAGAGGCCTTTAAGAAGGGTTGCAAAGGGTTCAAAAGTCGAATACACCTATGGAAAGAAGTGAAAGAATTATTTACTGGCATTGGTGAAATAAAATTTGTAAATGGATGTTTCCTCAAGGTGTTTTAAGTGACATCCCATTGTGATGCTCCCCCTACAAATTAGCTTTATCCTAGTCTTTTACATGGATGGAGGACAGGCAGCAAGACAGATAAATGATGGATGGATGAATGAATATACAGAAGGACAGGCAGACAGATGATGGATGGATGGATGGATGGATGGATGGATGGATAAATCGGCGAATAGGCAGATCAGCAGACATAGAGATAGACATGCAGATGATGGATGGATGAACGAAAAGATGGATGGATGGAAGGACAGACAGAAAGACAGACAGAAAGACATATGATGGATAGATGTATGGATGGACAGATCAACGAATGGACAGACAGACAGAGATCGACAGACAGATAGATAGATAGATAGATAGAGCTCACCCTCATTCTTCCATTGCGTATTGCTGGTCCGTCTTCAGCCAATCGCAAAACGAACAGATCCATCTTATACTCTCGACCTCCACGGATACTAAAGCCAAAACCTTTCATACCCTTTTCCAGCTCAACCGTGAAGAAATCAAAATCCTGCAAGCACACATAAACATTATGGACATTTTATGGACATGCATAATACATACTGTCAGTGATGAATTATGATATCAGTGTGTATTTCTACTGCAGTGTTTGAGTGAATACAGAGTGGCAGCAGAGCTACCTGTGGCATCCTGTAGTCCGGTAAGGGGAAGGTGCGAGGGTCAGTGGACAGCTGCCTGTAGTCCAGCAGTGGGGGGTGTCTGTAATCAAGCGTTGGTGGCTGTCGGTAATCTGCTACGGGAGGGTGTCGGTAGTCCACTGGGGGTTGGCGGTAATCAGTGAATGGCTGCCGAATATCGGGTTTTACATCCTGTCTTGCTTTTACCTCTGACCTATAACTGAACAATCAGAGCAGAACCAATGGCATTCGGTGATGTTGAATATATGCAAACATTTGGAATATTCGCAATAGCAAGTGTCTGGACTACGTTTTTAAGGCACGCACTTTCCTGTCACACTTGTTTGCAAAAATGTGGCAATTCAGAACAGTAACTTTTATCAGCAACAAAAGCTGTAATATATATATACACACACACACAAGAATGAGGAGATTCTCTCATAATATTTACTCTGTTTACGTCTGTTTTCCAGCAGATGCCGTCAAAACCTACTTACCACTGACGGAGCTACCGCTCTAATGAATTTTAAAGTTTAATGCAGGATAATGTTCTGTTGAAAATGGCAAAGCCTGAGGAGCTCTAGGGTGTATATTGAAACTTGAGTGAGCATAGAGAGGAAGTGAAATCATTGGTCCCTGCAGGGTATATAAATGATTAAAAACTGTTTTAAAGAGCCATGTAGGTAAATTATTCAGTTCTGTTAGAGATAAGTGATTTTACGCAACAACCTAATAGTGAGAGAGAGTCTGTGAGTCGAAGAGGTTCAGATTCACTCCATAAATAGTCAACTTTTGTAGAGTTTAATTTGAATACGAAAAAACAAGTTTGAATTTATCCATTCAAATAATTACGAATGTACAATATTTCAACTCATAGTGATTAACAGTACTCTTCAGCAAAATAACAAAAAGACAAAAACATATCTAGTGCTGTCAAACGATTAATCACGATTATTAATCGCATTCAAAATAAAGGTTTTTGTTTACATAATATATGTGTTTTGTGTATATTTATTATGGATATATAAATACAAACATGTGCATGTATATATTTAAAGGCACAATATGTAAGATTTTTGTAATAAAATATCCAAAAACCACTTGCACAGTGTTATATATTTCATGCAGTTGTGTACTTACTTTATCTCAAAAGTTCTGTAGGATTTGTAAATTCAAAGAAATTACAAATTTAAATAATGAACCGTCCCTGTTCATTGTCGCCTATCAATGACACAATATCTGCGCTATCCTCGCCTATGAATACTACGGCAACACACATGGGCAAATGCAGAAATGGTAGTTGTTTATTGTGCACTCCGATATCATGGATCATGATTACACTCTCCACAATCCCAAAAAACGTAGATGTATACAAATTAAGGCAAGAAGATATTGGAACAGTTAACGAAATAAACGAGAACAAATATCGGGATGGTGTTTCCGAAATGGAGAGAGCTTTGCGAAAACCTCGAACTGGACAGAGACTCAGCTCTCGCTTGTGTTTTAATAGTAAGCAAATATATATTATTCATTGTGCAAGTAATAGTCATGTGCAGGTGGTTAGGTGATTAAACAGATATGAATGAGCTTTTCATCCGTGAACATGATTTGTGAAAAACACATCTCCCAATGTTCCATGTTCCGTCATCGAACTTCTCTTTGAACTTATTGTTTTAAAAATGCGACCATCCATGTATATATATATATTTATTTCACCCTCACACAGAATTCATGATCATATAGATTTCTATTGAAATGACTTGTTTCCGCCCCGTGAAATTTCACAGAGCAATGGTACAACTAGTACAACAACTTAAAATATATTTAAGTAATGTAATTAAGTTGGTGCCTTGCCTGCTGTCATGGCTGTAGATCTGTACTGGCACTGCGGAGGGCTGGATGGCCGGGTTCTGTTGGATCAGTGAGCTGGGCTGATTGGCTGGGCTAGTTTGAGTGACAGGGCTCGGTTGTGCTTCTGAAGTTGGCTGCGTTATGGAGCTGTGTTGAGGTGCAGAGTTGGGTTGAGGGGTGGAGTTAGATGAAGGTGCAGCACCGGTCTGGTTCACAGTGCTGGGTTGGCAAACTGGACTGGGCTGAGCCATAGGGCTCTGCTTCTCTGAGCTGCCTGCAGAAGGCGTGCTGTTCGTCTCTGGAAAATAGAGAAAAAACAAAAAGCGAAGCTATTTTCAGAGATTTTCTTGGTTTTTACTAATAAAGCTTAAAGGTTGCATGAGTACAGTTTGCTAGTACTGTCTGTTATGTTACCACTAAATGCACTGAAATAATTATGCAAATAAAATAACGTGCCCAAAATCTGTGAATGCAATTTTCATGGCTGAAAGTTCTGTGCACTAGTTCATGAAGTGTACAGCAGACTACCATTATCTGGCATACTTTACTAAACACCACAGCTTTACTATTTTGAATGAGGCAAAATCTATAATAAACCAAATTTACATAAAAAGAAGCATTTTTGCACAAAAAAGAAAGTTAATAAATAGTTAAAGTGGATTTCTGGTGGCTTGTGCTAAAATACTGTCACACCATTTGGCAAATTTGCATTTCAAAAGGATCCTGTTATCATTTACTCACCCTCATTTCATTATAAACCTGTATGACTTTTTATTGTCATTTTAAATAGTATTTTTTTTTACATTAGTATGTAATTATTTTAGCCTTGACATTTCAAGCACAATCTCAAACTTAAAAAACAAAAACAACAACAACAAAAAAACAGTTATAGCATTTTTAGCAAATTCCAAAAATACTTTAACTGTGTTCAAAAACTGTTCAAGGATAGCTTTTTTTAAATAAATGAGAGACTTTTCAAAAACAATCATGGGCTCCTTAAAGCTACAGTCCTCCTTAAAGGACACTGCCTCACCCTCTTCCTTTGTTCAGAAAAGCAGGTAGTCTCGCCCAAACTCACACTATTGGTTGAGCCATTTGACATGTCAGAGCAATGTTCAGGAAGTCAACCAATAAATGCCTTACTTATTGTCTCTGCACATCGAAGTGAGGTAAAGAAAAGATTTTTTAAATTAAAATGGCTGTTACAAGTAGCCGCTTCAGTATCAGAATTAGTCCAGAATCAATATTTGCGCAAGAATCCCTTTCAAACAGTTCCACAGGCTTTAACTCACCCTCCTGAGGGATGATCCTGAGTGTGACGCTGAGTCCCGCATCCTTGATCAGTTTGACGATGTCGGCATGCGGCATGTTGACTATAGACTGATTGTTGACGGCCAATATGCGATCTCCAACCTTGAGCTTCCCACAGTGGTCTGCTGGACTTCCCTCAATGATCCGGCCGATCTTATGAGGCACGGCTGACAAAACACACACACACAAAGACTTTTTACGTAATACATCGAGATAGCTCTCAATCTGCACTCTGCCTTTTCCTGTTAGTGGATCTGTTTTTATATACGAGCGTGGGCGCTGCATTAGAACATTGTAACTAGCCTCTTCAGCCCTCAAATAGAAGTGCATCCATTATTAATACACCAGTTTATGAGGACATGCTGCACTTTTAAAATCACTATGACCCTTTTCCAACCTGAATAAGCTATTACCGTAAAGGAACGTCCCAGATTGAAAATAAGTCGAAGCATGCAAAGTGTACAAAAATAATGATTCCTTACCAGCAGCAGCCGCGGTTTCAGGCCTGTTCAGAGAACTGATAATAACAAATCCGAATCCTTCGCTCTCCTTGCGCTGGATGGTGACATCACTAGGCTGCAGATTCTGATTGGCTACATTGTCTGGTGGGGAGGAGCCTGTGGTAGATGGGGTGGAGTTTTGAAAGGGGGCGGAGTTGTTACAGAACATTCTGGAGTTAAAGTCACTCCTGGGGGAACTGTGCTGGGTCGATCCAGGACTGCGACCGTTCTCTGGACAGAGTTCACCTGAAGATAAGATTTTATGAGAAATGTATGTATGACATTAAATTGATAAAAAATTACAGACATTTATAATGTTTCAAAAGCATTTTAAATCATGAAACTCTAGATGGCGCAATCTGATCTAACTCAACCTGACACAATGACAGCATTATCATATGGTGCAGCTGATTGGTTCTTTTTGTTATCAGTAGTCACTTAAATACTTGGCTAGTGCTTGTTGTAGCAGTTGTAGTACGCTTCAGAAACCCTCCACCTCCCCAGCTCCACCTGTATTGATCTGCTACGGGTGATTCAAGTATGCTATATGGGGGTTATTTCAACATGGGGGTTTTGTTTTCAACACTGCTATTAATAAATGTTTCTTAAGCACTTGAGCAAATATTACTAGAACACTTCAGACTTTAATATTCATTCATTTTCAACAATTGTTTTATTTATTTTCTATGACCTTTCCCTGATTGTTTCTTTAACAGGTACATTAAAAACATTAAATACTATTTTTAGGTGTAGAAACTGGTATCAACCAAGATTACTGCAAGTGTGTGAGAGAGAAAGAAAGAAAGAAAGAAAGAGTCTATAGTATAGGGTTTGGCTTAAGCTGATCTGAAGTCCTTCTGTGATCAAACAGTAAGCCAAAAAAGCCAGCAGCCAGACATTTCCTCAACCGCTCCACTGAGATGCAAAGGGGGAGAAACGATTGTCCAGTGAAGATAAGACTGAGAGGATGAGTCAGACAGCGGGAAGGATGAAGGAGGTAGAGCTTGAGAGGGCACAAAATCTGAGCCTCAGCTACACCAAGAATTATTAGACAGAGTGGACGAGAGACGGAGAGAGAGAGAGAGACGGAGGACACATTATAAGCAGTATAACAGAACCTGCTTCATTACTTCAATCACTTTCATTACCTCCTTCACAAGACAAGAATATATACTTTGTAACAATCTATAATTGCTGTAACTGTCAAGAAATAACAAGCTTTAGCCTTTAAAGGTTGTTTCTTCAGCTTCAGGGTGATTTATGCCCCAAGGGTCTATCACTATTAAAACAAATTATTGTTTTTCTTTCTCTTTTGATATATGAACACCATTTTAAAACTACACCGGAAAACTTTGTATCATACTAAAATAATTCATTTCTGTTATTTTTTCAAAAGTGTTAAATGTGCACATTATTGCTTTACTCTTGACCTAAACCACAAAAATCCATTTAGAAAAAATATCATTACATGTTTTGAAATATGACAAACATCTAAAAAGGCTGAAATAAACAATTCTTATTTCATTAAATATTGTAAAAAATATAATAAAAAAAAAAAAAATATGGTGTTATGTCAACCACGACAAACAAATGTGACCCTAGTAAAGTTATCAAATATTAGATATTTGTTCAGATTTCACAAATAAATAGTCAAATGTGTTTCGGTGTGTTGCTTGTGTGATGCAAAGTACCCCCCTCCCCCGAACTTTTGATATTATGATTGCGTGTCACATCCAGTCAAGCTGCAATATTCTGTAAAATTTAGGATACACATAATATAGCAATACAATTAGCATTAGCAAGACAAAGGTGACCACTTTCGACCCAAAAATGTAAAAAATACAATCGATATGACACTACATTAAAAGCATATGTTCACTGTTGAACAATAGCTATGTTTCCATCCAAAGATCTGAATTCAACTTATGCGCAAAACTGTAATATAGCATAACATATTTGTGAATAAAATTTTTTTTATCCAACGCATCAAAGAGAACAAAATCATCACTTCCCAATAAACTTGAACTAAATATCACTATGACAAGTTGGATGGAAACAGCTGTTGTTGGTAGACAAATGAAATAAACATAAACCATTTCTCACCTGTGGGCTGAATTCTTCGTCGTACAGTGAGTTTAACCTGTCCAGTTCGGGCCGCTCCATGCATGAGGTCAATGACGTAACGGTGGGGTTTTCCAGCCACAGGGATCCCATCGACTGACATTAGCTCGTCTCCAGGCCGGAGACGCCCGTCTTTATCTGCTGGGCTCTTCTCGATGATTGCACCAATCAGGATCTGTACATGCACAGCACTGTTACTACAGACTCTCTTTAAGCTGTGTACAGAAACTAAAGCGGATGAACAGCTGCGTTATCATGTTAGCAAATGGCAGTGAGCTCTGGTTTGAGAAGCGTGTGGTTAGTCCTAGAGTACGAGCCTTCTCCTGAGCCTCCGGACTCACAGGCTGTCCTGGTTCCTCTCCGCCCAGGATCCTGAAGCCGAAACCAGACTTCTGTCTGCGCAAGTGAACCTCCACCTCCTGGAACTCTGATGCTGTCAACGAAAGCACACATTTATCTCACACATTTAGTCATTTCTCTACACTATTCTCATCCTTCAAGTGTAATTTAGTGTTCTGGGTGACATTTAAGACCACCGTTTCTTTACTTTGAGTACCCAATTTGTAAAATCATTCATTTTATGTGCTTGAACCTGCATTGAGAGGTTCATTCTCAAGGCACTGAGAATGACAAGTGGCAAAGGCTGGCAAAAATAAAACTCTATCTATAGTAATATTCTCCTGTATTATTCTCTTTTCTATCTTTAATATTTCACAGAGGACACTACAGCTGGATTTAAAAAGGAAAAAAAAAGATTTCAGACTCTCAGATTTATTAGGAAAAAAATGTATACTTAGATTTTAGATTTTATTGGACTTTTATTTCATGTACCTAATGATTTGGGTATGCAAGGCATAAAGCATAAAACAACACTGTACTATGTATTTAGACTATTTTTTATTACCATTTTCAAAAGGTAAATGCATAAATATAAAAAAAATTCAACCTTTCTACAATATATATACACAGACAAATTGTACAAAATTGCACAAAATTAAGACTGTGTTGAAATGTAATATTTTTAATTAAATTGCATATGATTTTTAGGTATTTATTTAAAGAAACTGTCAAACTGCAGCAGGCCAAACTTTATACTAAAAATATAAAAAAAAGTTTAGAGGTCATAAAAACTGGATATAAAAAATGAATTTCAAACTTTCAGACTTTATTTCATGCAGAACTCCTTCTGTCAGATTGTTTCTGTTTTGGGTGGAGATATACTATATTTACTCACCGGAAGGGTCAGCTGGGAGAGCTGCTCGAGGAAGCCCAGGCTCTAAGAAAGGGAGAGATACAAGGACAGCCCATAAATCACAGCTTATATAAACACACACACACACCTGGAAATATACGCACTACAATATATACATCACCTGTCTCACTAATATAATGCCCAACAGCTACAAAGCAATGAAGATATATGTGAATATACAGTGCCCACAAAAATGCACTAAAAGCACACTTTGTAATTTAATAACAACAATACTTCCCCAATTTTGTTTAACTATTAATCAGTGGGTGTTTTTTCAGTGGATGCATGAAGTCAGTTCTTGATTTTGGGCTTTTAATTATACAATATCTCAAAACTCAACTTCATCCCCTGGCTCAGAACAGACACTGAGATCCACATGAGCAGCGCATTTCATGCCTGAAAACCATGTTTTATGCTGTGTGTATATTGCATTTAAACTAGGTGCAAGTTTGAGCTTGATTCTAATTCAGAGTCTGAGCTTCAACTGCATCTTTCTTGCAACCTCATCTGCACTTCTGCTAGAGCTGGTTACATTTAACCAATATATTATATAAAGTATTGTGTATATTGCTATGATTTACATGCTTTTCATTTGACTGCAGAAGAAGGCTGCTTGTGGAATGACATAAGCACGACAGCGTTAAGATGTTAAGCTCTCTAATTCAAACCTCAATTGCATTAAAGTTTGATTCAATTGATTCAAATGAGCTCTTTTGAAATTAATCAGTTCAGAATTAAAATTATTTGTGTTCACAGAATCTCCGTGAGACATTCTGCATGCTTTGAAATGTTTCAATAGAAGATATGTAGTTTAATGCTGCTGTTTGTTAAACGATTGTACATAAAATGTTCAAATAAATTTCTTTGCGTTCAATAAGAACAGCATGAAAAACATACTTTAAATAGATTAACTCTTAATGACTGAAAATGTAGCATATAAAACCATTTCAGAGCAAATATGTAGTAAATATACAAGTAAACATTTTTAGTCTTTTCACAATATATACACATGGTCACAGGTGACCAAATATTCGCAAAATAAGCATAAAGACATTCAAACATATATCAAAAATCACATAAAATATGCATTAACATAAACAGAATGCATGTCCTTGATGCTAAAACCTAAGCTCATGAAATACTTGAATATAAGTATTAAAGAGATTTTAAAAGTTTCTATTCACCAACTTGACAGAATTTTTACAGCATCTGCAACATCAAGTGCATATTCAAACATCTATAAAACATTAACAGTGTTGTGACTGAACATACTCAAACATTCCTGACGCTTTCAGATTAGAAGGTGGTGCAATTTCACAAAATGAGGCTGCTTAAAACATCTTACTCAAAAAAAAAATAAGATGCAGCTCACAGAAAAATATACAAAATGTAATCAACCATCAGGAAGCGAGCATACTTACCTTGAAGAGAAACTAAACTGTTTGCACATCATATCTAAAACCCCAGGGTATCTACAATAGAGTGTATAATAATAATAATAATGAAGCAAAAACCTCTTAGAAATCTATGGAAGCCCATTAAAAAACAGAATAATCATTAAACAACATCAACACTACCCAACATCTCCATTGCCAACCTGTCACTGCCAGCTGTGAATACTAAAGAGAAGCTATATACAAAATAAGGAGGTATAGACTAGGAAGCATTAATGAGGAAGAGCAACCTTGCTAATTTAAAACAGTACAAAAAGGTCAGTAGAAAAAAAGTTTATGCAAATGCATAGTGAAGCCAAGGTGTGACGAATAACGGGAGTGCAGACAGAAGTTGAATAGAAATGGCTTCTAGCAGCAGAACGACATGATGACCTCTACCGATTTAATCACTGTCAGTCAGTTAGAAATGTAACATTAACTCTATTGACATTTCAACTTTTTTGTTCAATATGCAGTAGATCTTAGGTATAGTAATCAATATATTCACATTTTTATGAATTAATGCATTTCAAACTATTTGTTGAATTAAACATACCCTTCTAATTAAAATGCAATGAATATGGTTCACAGGGACCTTGAAAGGTTCAGAAAGTCTTTATGTGTGGTAAAGTCTCTATATTTGGTTAAGAAAGTACCCGCATTAATAATGCAAGGTGTTATATAAATGTCACTAAGACAACTAAATCTCTTTTAGACCCCAGAGTAGCTCCAAAGATCTCATTGTGGTAAAATTTCAAATTGACAAGACACAACAACCTCAGAACACTTACCTTACACCCACAAAAAAGTATTTTTTTCAGAGCTGGCATGAACTGACAAGCTCACTCGAGACCATGCTCTAACCAGGCTCAACTCAATAAAACACCATTAAAAGTCCTTTTTTGGATCCAAACGGAAAGAAGAACATATTCTGATGTTTAGTTTCAGTTTACTTAGTGGCCATCTTGAACGCTATTTAATTCTGGTAACAGATATTCAACTACAGCTCTGACATTTACAAAACATGTCGGCATTATTTTTACGCCTGCTAGAGGGCGCTTAACTTTAAAAAGTAAACTTAGGTTGTAACAAGGTGCTTGCACAAACAACCTATAGGGTTGGTTTTTTTTGGAGGAGGATAGTCTGAAAATTATGCATGTTTGTTGTGTATGAGCAGGTATGCAAATTTCTGAGTGGAAAACACAGTATGTAAACAGCACAGAATAGCAATAGGCATTAATGCTAGCTTTAAGCGCTAGCAAGAAGTTACTTACGCCTATTCTCATAGATAGTCCTGGACTTCTCATAGAGGTCATAGGGGTCAGGTTTGGTCAAGTCAAACTCTGGACCTGAGGGCCAGTGCAGATATGGAGCGCTGTGAGGGATAGCATGGATAGATAGACTGGCTGTGGGACTGCTGTGAGGATCCCAATGTTCCAAGACCTGCAAATACACCGGCATTCAGTAAAGCGCCCAATCATCGCCCAGCGTTGCGTTTATTAATATTCTGAACTGAGTAAGCAAACTGCGCTCTTCCAGGCAACTTCCGCCTTGGAATTTTCGCTGGCCTTGGGATAGGAAGGTGTTTAACAATGAACTCACTTTTGCGGTAATTAGTTTTTAAATGAAGCGTACACACACACACACAATACATGGCAAGTTAGTTCTAGCTCAGCAAAATAAGGCCGCATCAAGGGCTCATCAAGGACGCTTGATGCGCTTCTCTATTGCTGACGATACTGAATGTAATCTTTGTGTTTTCTCATGCTAATGCAGCTGTGAGCGAAACGTTCCCAAACCACTTCACTACACAGGGCTCTTGCACGACACCAAAAATTAGGTTATGCAAATAGAAGGTGCAAAGAACAGCAAGCAGGCGTAGTCCACTTTTTCTCATATTAAAGCTGTTGTCACACATGATAAGACTGCTTGCTTTGAACCCAAGATTGTTTTCCTCAACCTCTACCTCTATATTTTTTATTATATTTTTTTTCCCCCAAAGGACAGGAAGTCGGCGGGATTGGGAAAAGTCAAAAACAGCACACAAAGTTCTGTAGGATTTGCAAATTCAAAGAAAATCCAGGTTTAAATAATGAACCGTCCCTGTTCATTGTCGCCTATCAATGACACAATATCCCCGCTATTCTCGGTTTTCGCCGATGAATACTACAGCAGTGGTAGTTATTTATTGTGCATTTCGATATGATTACACTCTCCACAATCCCAAAAAATGTAGATGTATACAAACGGAGACAAGAAGATATTGGAACAGTCAACGAAATAAAACATGAATAAATATCGTGTGACGTTTCCGAAATGGGGAGAGCTTTGCGAAAAGCTCGGACTGGTCAGAGACTCCGCCCTCGCGTGTGTTTTAATAGACGGGTAAGCAAATATATATTACTCATTGTGCAAGTAATAATCATGTGCAATCTGGTAAGAGATTAAACAGATATAAATGAGCTTTTCATCCGTGAACATGATTTGTGAAAACAACATCCCAATGTTCCACGCTCCATCATTGCGTCATCGAACTTCGCCTCTGTTATTTTTTTGGAAATGCGGCTTTCGAGGCGAAAACTTACATATTGTGCTACATGATTTACATACAGATTTTTTTTTTTTGAGAATTTTTAGAGATGAAAAAGACATAATTCAATAAAGAACCTTAGCTATGTATGAATCAACAATACTAAAAATAAACAATAGGAGGTAGTATATACTACTGTTTAAAAGTTACCGTTTCAGTAAAAGTTTTTTCTAAAGAATTCTCTCATGAGAGTGTATTTATGTATTGCTAAAAAAATACAGTAATATTGCAAAAAATTATTACGATTTTAAATATTTAATATTCATTTTCTATTTTAATATATTTAGCATAAAGCATAAATTTGAAATAGAATATTTTTGCAATAATGTAAAAGTCGTTACTGTCACTTGACATAAATAATAAAATAATAAATAAAGATAAAATAATGAATAAAGAAAAAAATACTTCCTGATCCTAAAATTTGAACGGTAATGTGTTGTAATAATTTTTTGTGGATGCTCCCCAATTCACCTTTTTAAGCAGACACCGGGGCTGTGAGCCATTCAGAACTGCATCAGAATGCTTTATAAATTCCAATAAAATTAGCTGAATTTAAATTCTATTTATTGGTATCAATAAATAGAATTGTATTAAAGTTTTTATTTATATATTATTATATGCTCTAATCTTTTCTTTGATCATCATACTGAATATGATCCATATGTAGTATTTAATAAAAATGCAACTTTCTCAGCCTTCTGCTCAAAATGTTGCCTTTTTTATGGAAATTGCCTACATTGAAGTATTGATAAAAAAAAAAATGTTTGAAGCTAGGAATAAAACAACAAGAATAAGAATAGACTCTATTCTTTATGTTGGTGTTTAGATATTCATATAGCAAAATACTTAGGGGGCCATGAAATTTGAGCAAAAATAATAAAAAAATGTTGGCAACTTCTTTCAAAAACAATTTTTTGAGGAGTTAAAATCAATTTAGTTAATTGTCAACAAGAAAAAGGAAGGAAAGCTTGTCATTCGATTCTTTAAATTGCAATTAGTAAATTCTACATCCTATCAATTCAGATTCATACTCCAATTCATCTTCTTGTCGGGTCCTGGCCAGTCCAATTCCAACTTATGAACAGACAGTGAGGTGATTCAATTCTACACAACCCTGGACAACAAATGGATCCGGGTTCGTGCCAAAAGCTTTAGCGTGAAAGCAAATGCCAAACAAAAGGCATAATTGAAGAAGAGGTGGAAAAATCAACAAAGAAAGAAAGTAGACGCCAGGATGAGAAAGATGCCAAGGCTTATTAAAGGAGGTCAGTGTTAGCATGTTAATGTGGAGGAGCTGTAGAGGATGAAGGCACATGCCTCTGGGCTGCTGTGTACGGCTGAGAAACAAACAGATTAAAACATGTCACTGCCAGGCAAACTCATGCACACGCGCACATTAGCTCATAGATGATGTTATTACTGCCAGAGCCAAGTGCTGTGACGGCTTTTTGCTTATAGCAATCAAAAAGGCTCACGCTAGAGGTCTGCTAAAGGACAAACCATTCTGGATGAGTTCAGGTGAGTTTTAATACTTAACTTCAGGTTTGAAGTTGTGATGAATAAAATAATAATAAATAAAAAATACAGATTTATTATAAATATTTAATGGGTTCACTTAACTTGTTATATCTTCAGAGTCTGTGAAAATGGGAGCGTTAGGGTTGGATTAATATTTGGTTTAGATTTCTGACAGATGTGATTTGGTTTTCAAAACCAAAACCAAAGACTCTGTATGTTAGAGATTTACAATGCCTTTGCGAAAGTATTCATACCCCTTAATTTTTTAATCTCACGACCAATTCGTACGTATTCATACGAGGTGGCAAAATCGTGCTAATTTATACAAATTCATACAACCTCATTCGTACGATTTTGTATGATTTGTATAAACCCCAGTGATGGGTAGGTTTAGGGGCGGGGTTAGGTGTAGGTCAGTCGTACAAATCATACGAATTGGCAACTCATAAAATACGTACGATTTAGCAAGAATCGTATGAATTTGTATGAATTAGCCACCTTGTAAAATATGTACGAATTGCAGTGAGACTGGGTTGTTTTTTTCACATTTTGTTATGTTGCTGCCTTAAGTTAAACTGCTTTAAATGTATTTTATTTCCCACATCAATCTACACTCCATACACCATGCGGCAAAAAACGGGTTTGTAACATCTTTGCAAACTTATTAAAAATAAACAAATAAAATGATTCCACAAACTAAATGGATTTGAGTTTGCATGTATGCATAAAATAATTTAATATAGTCTGAACACGCTTCAAATTTCTGTTTAATGCAGAAATATAGCTTCAAATAAATTCTTTGAATCTAGAGATTAAGTTGAATGCATTGTGGTACAGAAAAGCTGATATTTTGGGTAATACACAGTAAACATTTATTACAAATTTGATTAATGTGATTAACAAGTAACTAATATTGTGACCATTTTAATTTACTGTTAATTTGCCCATTAAGTTTTGCCTGCACTACTTTATGATTTGTGAATACGAGAGCATGAAGGTAGGAATATTTAATAGAATTGGGAAGTTGGGAAGATCAGTTTAACTTCTGTGAATTCGTTCTATAAAACTCTATTTTTTATCTCACCTCTTGATTTAAAATTGAGTAATGGTTTTAACTTCTGAGCCACTTCCGAACAAATACTGTATCAATATTATAACTATTGTCAGAACATATTTAACCTATAATATTATAAACCATATGCATTCAGAGTGGTTTCATATGGCTTACAATGCTTCTGTATTTTCAAGATCTATCCATTGGTAGTCTGTAGCAAAAACCACATTATCATGTGCTATCGCGTAATTTCGAATGATTAAATGATTCAGAGCTCTGACAATATAACCGTGATATTCAGTGGAGGCTAATATTCTTTGGACATGGATAATTGCAGGAAGGAAATGGACCATTTTAACATTTTCCAGTTATGAAACTCTTTCTTAAAGCAAATAATGTCTAATTAAAGCCCAGTGTAAGAGAAGAAGAGAGAGAGTTCTGCTGTATTGGTGTAACGAGACTTTCGCTCTGTTCCAGTTCTGTTCCCTATAGAGATAGATACAAAGATATGTGCTGAAGAATGACAGTACAGTGGCCAGCAGCTCAAGGCAGTGCGACTGACTCTCTGTAGAGTGAAGAAAAAGCAGTCGATTTATGACCAGTCAAGCCTTTATTATATGGAAGGAGACAGGGCAGAGATCTCAAATCAAAAATAAATAAATGCGTGGGTGGATGGGTAGGCATGTACTGATGCACTGTATATGTGTATATATATATATATAAATACAGTATACACACACACACACACACACTCACACATATATGAAATGAAGAGTTCATTTGCAAAAACAGATAACAGATAACCTTTAAAAAGATTTTCTAGCACAATAGCACAATAAAAAATTACGAAATTATGGGAAAAAAAACACAAAAAACAGTTATCTGTTTATATTATATAAACAATATATATATATAATTGCTAAAAAATAATATCTAACTAGCAAAAAAAAAAATAAGGAAAATGCCCGTGAACCGTTCGGTACATGATACGCATATCATTACACCCCTAATAATTAATACAATATATTCTATATATTCTATATTATATTAAATATTCTCTGCTGCAAAATGGTCAACTACCAGCAATAAAGTTTTATAACCTTTCCACATTTTTTTTTATACACGTGTATTGCACTAAAAGCTGACCTGAGCATATAGAATTTTAGAATAAAACATGATTTGCTTTATTAAAATGGGTAGATTTTATTTATTATATTGTTTGTTTGCTTCACATACCACATAGTATTATTTATGAATTTATTTTGCTTTAGAACGCATTCTAAAATCTTTAAACAATGATTTACCATAACCTCTTCTTCTTATTATTTCTGATTACTAGATATGTAAAACAATTGTATATAAATGTGACCCTTATGAGATAACAAGCATCAGAGTTTGATTTCAACTATTAATTTTATTATATTTGACATGGCCTTAGTCAATATCAAACACATCAATGTAAAATTTTGTATGATTGTGATTTTTAGCCAACTGGAGCGTAACTAATTTTAATGTATATATTTAACATAAAAATATTATTTGCAAATATGTATATGCCGTCATCATATGCATATATCATATACATTTACATATGCCATCACGTGTGCAAATATACATACACATGGGACAGTTCAGAGTTTGAGGAACACTTTCTTGAAGATTCAGTCAAGCGGACAAGACAGCTGACAATATTGGACCAGAATCAAAAGACATTACAGAGACAGACTGCTGAGGGTGAAGGTTTTACGTGCCACATTACACAGAGCACTGGTTAGTGAGAAAAGATTAGTGAAGGTGCAGTGATTTGTTCTCGGCTGTATTAAGTGTTTATTTCAAACTAGGGTCTCCACAGTTTTTAACAAATGAACTTCCATAATCTTTCTAGTAGTGATTACTGGATTTTTAAAACAATTTTGCACTCACAAAAAAGCAATTTCTATTAAAACAAGATTTTAACAGAACAAATTATGCTTTTAACTAAAAATATTAGCCTATTTGCTCTATTAAAATGTATTTATTTTCAAATATTTTAAATGTAGCTGGCATTTGGTGTTGTAGTACTGTCTGTAAAACAAATTAATCTAAGCTTACTGTATTAAGAGACACAAGCAGTAGCTTAGTGCAATGCAGTTAGTGGTAATATGTTATAACAATGTAATAAAGCCTTTATTATGCATTAATCTATGTAATAAAGCTTAGCAGTCATGGTTATTAATACATACGTTTTTTTATAATGTGTAATAAGACCTAATCACTTAGTATTGAAAGTAAGGTTGATGTTAGTTTATTAATTAAATTCAAAGGGCTGGAATACGATACATTTTACCTGTTTAGAGGTCTTCCAAGGTGAAAAGTGACCTGCAATGGAGAACAAAACCTTTAGCATGCTGGATCTTTAGTATTAGATTGGAAGTGGGATTTTTAAGCAAATCAAAACAGAAAAAAAGCCAGACGATAACATTTATTATTTTGTTGACTCCACAGCTGTTCTCTCTTGAGGTGCATTCTGGGCTGTGCAGATGCATTTGTTTTTTATTTTAGCTAGTATTTCTTTTTCTAAATGGGGTCCAAAAGGCATTTCAGAGATAACTTGTTTTTTGTAATATTCTAACTTAATACAAAATAATTTGGGAATGTTTAAATAGCATCTTTCAATGGAAGGAAGGAAATTTTACGAAGTCGTTCAAATTGGCCTATTTGATTAATGACCTAGAAATACTGCAGAATAAACATGTAAGATCTATTCACTTTTTATTTCAGACTGTCTCATACTTGTTTCAATAATTCAGTCATTGCGTAAAATACTTCCAAATTGCATAATTCGCTGGAATTGTTGTGGTGTTGTATTAAGCATCTAAGTAGTGTTAAACAAATAATCTTTAAAGTGCTTAAAATAACTATAACAGGATTAGTGTGCAATTACCAAATGAACAGTGTTTAAAATCGAGACCATTTAATCTGCAATTACAACGAAGATACAATTCAAACAGCAGCTATTCAAATATCTATTCAGTTCAGAACATTTGCTTGTCTCTAAGGCAATTGCGTTTTGAGCACAAGTGGTTATTATTTGAATATTTCATGTTTCTGTTGAGAGTAAGAGAGAGAGATTTGAATGCAAAATATACAAGTTTGACCCTGTGGACCGTATTTGTTGATCCTTTTTGATGACAAATAAAAAAATATATAAATAAAATTCTCCTGTTGTTGCAATCAATGAAAGGACGCCCCAAATCCAATGACAGAAAGATGCTTAAAATGCACCAAGCAGCAACTTCACATCACATTAAAATGCTCATCTCCCACCCCCCGGAGGAAAAACACTGGCTGAGATGAGGCGAAAGACCATGAGGCTTCTGAACTCTAATCATAACAAACAGGAAGTAGCGGCAGTGTAGAGCACCTCTTCTGGTATTAAGAGCTAAACAATACTTGCCGACATCAAACGGCAGATTCATGAATATTTTCTTTCTAAACTCCTCCTAAATCGGCCTTGAAGTGCACAAAACAAACCCGCGCATACACCATCCAGTGTCTTGCATTCAACTTCTCTCTCTCTGTCTTTAATGTCTTACCGCAGATGACCTTCAGGAACGAACAAGGCGATGCGAACGACCTGTTTGGAATTAGCGAGAGAGAAACAAAGTGCACAAACATGCTCGAGCTGTACAGTTAATCCAATAAAGAATTAAGAATACCTGTGAAATTTATTCACATTTTTAAATTCATTTTTAATATATTTTATTTTCATAATCATAAGTTATTTTAGCAAAAATTGATATTTACAAAAGTTGCAAACTGTGTAAATTTGCACCATCAAAGTTTATTCAATGGTTTAGGAAAGATCCACTTCGTATTATGAAGCATTTATTTTACTATAAAGGCTTCCTGAGTTGCTATATTGGAATAGAAATATATTATATGTTTTTATAAGTTATTATAAGTTTATGTTTGCTCTTTAAGGATCCAGGTTGACTGTGATTAAAATGTTTCTGTGATTATGTTACCTTGAACTTTTGACGTAAAAGAATTCATAAACCTGCATTAAGAATCTGACATGCTTCTTCACATAAAACAAGTTTTTTTAATGATTTCATTTAATAATCCAATGTTATCTCAAGAGTATTCTTATGTATTTAACATAATACACAGATATACCACATGCACATTTACTTATGTTTGCCTAGACCCTAAAATATAAATTATTCAGGTACTGACATAATCTAAAATGCATATGAACAACTTCACAGACATACATGTTTACGAGCCCTCTCCATGAATAAACTATGAATATTTAATTAATGAAATTAATTCTATTTATGATCTGTCGGATTTATTTAACACTGTTAAACATCTTATTCTGTTCTGTGACTCTCATTTCAAGAAATGACCTTTATCTTCAACAAGAATAACTAGAAACTTTAAGATAAGTGACATTTTTAATTACTTATCCTTATATCATCTTATGAATATGCCGTGGCACAAAAAAGCATAAAATATCACAAATGCACCATAAAATGTCTATATGACATATAATCTATCTATATGATATATTTTATTTTTGCATTATAAACTAAATCTTCAGAATTTGTTTGATTGTTGTGTTTGAAGTACAGACGTGAATTCATGTCATTATTCATCATTATCATCTCCATCCTCAGAAGTAAAAGCTTTAGACTCAGAAACATTGTAACAAATTATTACTGTTAATTTTTGTGCTTGTTTAATTTTTATTTTAAACGTTAATGTCTAGTTTTAGGAATAGAGTTAAGGAACCTAATCTATAAATAAATTAACCTTTTAAAGAATTTGGGAATATTTCACATATTATATATATTTTTTTATTTTTGTTGTTGCCAATGTGTCCACATTGTACACATCTATGGAAGCCTGTTTCCGCCACTGAATACAAAATAAAAAGGAAATTGTGACGTTTTAACTCAAAATTTTGACTTTTTTGCATCTAAAATTCAGAATTACGACTTCTTTCTGAGAATTGCCATATAAACTAACAATTGCAAGTTATAAAGTCAAAATTGCGAGATCTAAAATTGCGATGTTTCTCACAATTCTGACTTAACTCACAAAAGCAAGTTTATATCAGGCAATTCTCAGAAAAACAGGAAAATAAATAAACAGCTTAAATATTCGATTTCTACATGTGGGCGGGAATTTGAAGCCCCTTTTTGCTGATTGGTCAGCCGAAGATCAAACCATGCTGTCATCAGTTCTTCTGCAGTTCCGCACAGCAGAATAGTAGTCCTCTGCTGCTACAGGTGTACGGATTAATAACCCGTTTCATTGCAATTACATTTCCTCCTTTACTCATCAAACAAGCAGACTAATAAATAACGCAACACTACTCGTACCTGGGCAGAGCTTAGACAGGTTTTTCTTAGACCAGCAGTTATTTAAAATGATTAAAATACTAATTAAAATATTAATATTAACTAATATGTATTTATTAAATAAAATGCTTTGAAATGACTGCTGCATATTTCCATCACCTTCACTTCAATACTGGTTTGTGCTTGACTTCGCATTTGTCTGCTTATTGATTTAACCCATCGCAATTTATTGGATCTGTGCACTAGGGCAACACACACACACAAATATCCTGCTCGCACTTGCCCATTAATTGCAGAGAATGTTTGTTGTTGTTGTTTGTGTCTTTTCTTTTTGAAGCCAATGCAAATCTGTCGTAAAATAACTTGTGGTGTAAGCGTTCTGAGGGTATACGGGTTTGGTGAGAAACAACCAAAAGGTTTTTACTTTTATGAAAGTCTCTTATTCCTGTGCAGGTGGGCAGCAGCTCGCTGCACATTGAGAGATACAACAAGACTACATTATAAAACTCAAGAGAGTATGTATTTTAATATCTCTGTTATTCTTCGGGTTGTCAGTCATTACAGTTTCTTGCGTGAATGTTATAGGCCTATACCCAAGTCAATGCATTCTTTCCTTTTTGTATTTTCACAAAAATAGACTATATTATTTTCTTGAACGGAACAGAGGAATGACCGATGACGTCACAGGCTCCGATTTGGTTGACCAATCTGCAAAAAAGGGGAGTGTCATGACCACCCACAAGGTAAAACGAATTATGAAGTCTTTTATCCGTTTTCTAATCGTGAATCAAAAATTGAAAATTGAGCCAAAATCAGTTTTTTGTGCTTTTTTGAACAAACAAAATAATTTAAATAGATGATATTTTCTAGTTTTTCCACTATCAATATTAATTCAAATAACGAATGATCAGATGATACACAGACCTATCAGCATACTAAACTCGCAAATTTTGACTTTTTTTCTCACAATTGCAAGTTTGTATCTAGCAATTCTGACATTTTTTTTTGTTCTTCTCACATTTTTATATTGTGAGATATAAAACTCGCAATTGTAAGTTATAAAGTCCAGTTTTAATGAAAATAAAAGACTTTAAATAAAAGAATTGCAATGTTTATATCTCACAACTCTGGCTTAATAACTCGCTACAGCAAGTTTATATCTCACAATTCTGAGAAAAATGTTTGAATTCTGAATTTGTATCAAGCAATTCTGATGCAAAAACTCAGAATTGTGTGATATAAACTCGCTATTGCAAGAAAAAAGTCAGAATTGTGAGATAAAAAGGTCAAAATGACCTTTTTAAATTTTTTTAATCAGTGGCAAAAACAAGCTTCCATACATATCAGCATACCCAAACATACAAAAAAGTATATTTTTGTACCTATCAATGTTTTGTACAAGCAAAAACTACATATAAACAACGAGACCAGGCTGGAAATTCTCAGAAGCATCTGCTCATAATCATAACGCTTTAGTGTTTATAATGTGAAGGTGACCTTTTTGAGTTTTTGATGTATAAAACAGAAATAGTCCAAAGCTTTTTGGATGTATAGCCTGCATACATAATCTGACATGCATTCGTCCTCACACAAGTAAGTACTTTAATGCACAGTAAATTCTAATCGAAATTAATAATCACAGACTGCTTCGCTTTCTTTGTGCTGCATTTACAACACAAGCATATAACGGCAAAAGGCTGATTAAAAAGCAAAGTGCTGCATGTTGCCGTCGGCTGGGCATGAGTCATCAAATAAAGAGCAGAGAGTCCAACAGGCCACAGCTTGGCTGCTTCAGTGAGCAAGGCTGAGCAAGAAATCAGTGACACTAGCTGAAAGGAAGGGAAAGTAGCTTGATTGCTCTTCATTTGTATGGATCGAGAAACGAATGGAAGAGTGCAGATACAAGTCATATCAACCCTCTTAAATGGGTAAAAAAAAAATCGAATGGTCTTCGGATGCAAAACATATTTTGCAAAACAAGAAAATATTTGCTTAAAGTAGCGTTTTGCTCTTGGTGCACTGTGGTCGATGGCTATAAATCACAATAAATGAACACAGCAAACAGAAAAGGTCAGTGGATAACAACGCTCAAATTTCGATTCCTAATGTGGTTCACATTACTTCACAAGTCTTAATCAGCTCACGGCTGCGGTTGTTAAATATCTTGCCCAATTTCAACCTGAACTGGTAAACATACTTTCAAATAAGCACGTCCTAGATTCTGCGACATCCTTGATGCATATTAAGCAGATTATGCTAACAACATTCATCAAATGCCGTAAATTTGTATGATGCAGGTGAAACTAGGAGAAAACGTAATCCAGACAGGTTTCTAGCAGTAAATGTGTCCCAGAGTACATCCTGCCATCTGGCTATTATGGAAGAGCTGCCTACTTGTCCAAATTTGCTATTCACTAATTAGTGATCACATGAGTGGAGGATAACAAAATTCAGGGAGAGAAGATCATACAGTATAGATTGATTTTTTTTTTATTCTGTTTGTGGACAACAAACAGAATAAAGCTAGGCACACAGGAAGTTGTCATGAAGGTTAATTATTACTAATGATCAAATATCATTTTATTTGAGTTGATTGGTGCTCAAGAAAACTGTAGTATTATTATTATCGCTATGTTAAAACAACATAATGAGTGCTTGTGCAGGCTGATAGGTTCTAACTCAATCTGATATAAGAACATCATTAATCACATGGCGTAGCTGATTGGTTTCTTTTCACATCAACAGCCAATAAGCTTGCTGAGCAACATTGAAATACTTGGCTGCTTGCCTTAGCAGTTGGAGTGCACTTCAGAAACCCTCCTTCTTCAGCTCCACCTGTATAGACCTTCTACGGCGTAATTTCATGTATGTTATATATATTGGGGTTATTTCATCTATCTATCTATACTAAATCAAATATTATAATATTGATGTTCTTGTACTACTGTCATTTTAAGCATAATGCTATCTCTTTGTATGCTTCCAACTTCTCATGTGTGGGCTCTAGTGCATTCTGATTAAAATATGCTGTGGAAAGTCAGGACATCTAATGTCCACTTTGCCACAAATCAACGACTTGCTTACCATCTAGTGATCTCTTTATGACTGAGGTGCATTTCATTAACTAAACAAGATTTAAGCGGCACAGAGATCAGATGGGGAGCATTAATCTTCATTTATTCATAATATACACACAGACCCAGCAGGCAGCAGTCTGACTGCTGAGTACATCGGGGTATGAAGCTGCCAGTAGAATATATGCAATATGTACCAAATTGCATATACTGATAGTTGCATATATTCAACAGCAATGCTGGATATTGAATAACATATATTAGATGTAAAGTAATAGGAACTTAAAATATAAGTAAGTATACATACATAAATGTGGTGAACATGGATCCTTTAGAGGTCTATTTCAGCATTTAACATAGTGTGAGTGACCCAGCTGATGAAATATGACCTCTCAGATGTCTTTGTTAAGTGAAAGATGAGCCTATTTTGGTAGAGTGATGTAAATACGGTATGTCCATCATTGGACTGAACCAAACTGTTCTTACTGAGAAGCTAGAAACTGTTTTTCGACATATTGCTGTTATGTGAGTTGTCTTATGTGTGTGTGTGTGCATTCACATCCACTGTCAAGTCCCCATAAGCTCCTTTTGAAATTTTGAAGCATGTGTCTGGTAAGCTAATGGTCCCATGCCTATATCTGAGTTAATGGGTATAAATCAGCTAATGAGAATATCAGTAGAGCCGGAGCTAATTAGCTCTTTGATGAGACGCTGAGAGGCGTTTGTTTTTCTCAACCAGCTAAGAGTCATCTGCTTCTGTTACACACACACACACACACACACATAAACAAGCACTCACACACACTTTAGGATGGACAGAGCTCCTAGTAAAGAGGATAATTGATAAGCTGGATTGATCACGCAATATGAGATATTAATGCAAGATTTGAAAAGTCATTTAAACAGTGCACACATACGCTCACATACACACACATCAAGCTAGACGGAACACTTCCTCTAAACACTAGCTACAGTACAACCAAAATAGCAGATGCTTAAACTGGTGGCCATGACAACAGTGAGACAGGAAGCACAAGACTGAATGATATCCACCACCTTGCATAACTGTTTAAATTACTCAGATATATAAATGTTTTCTCAGGGTACCAAAAAAAACCCCATTGTGACAAAAATGGAACCTGACAATAAATTAGAGCCGAAGTATATTGGATTTTCTATATTAAAATACTTCCTTCTATCCCAGCTTAAAGGGGTCATATGACGCCAATTTTCCACAAGCTGATATGATTCTTTAGGGTCTTAATGGAAAGTCTGAAATATAGTTTGTTTAAAATTTCTCAATGGTAGTGTAAAAATCGCCCATTTTACCCTGTTAAAATCAGCTCTTTTGAAAACAATCTGTTCTGTGTACTTCCCCTTTAAATCTTCACGAGCTCTGCTGAGCCCGCCCCTCTTTTCCGAGGCACTCTCAGAGGATTGTTGTTTAGCCGTATTCATAGTGAAACTTGCTATTTAGCACATTATTAGGAAAGGCGATTTGCAAAGATTCATTAAAAGACATTATACTGACTGCTTCTGTAGTTGACGCTGGATCATGAATGATCCGTGTGAACATAAACGCATTTATGTAGATTAGGTAGACATAAATGCATTTAGAACCAAGCATAAGTTAACGTAAATCCTCTGCGTCTTCAGCCACTCAGATGTCGGGGGTAAATGACTACTGCTATGTTCATTATTACATTCAGCAACAAACCACCTCAATAGCTTAGGAGTCATGCTTGTCTCTGCATCTCGGTCTGAAGACAGCTCACTCAGGGCGGGTCTGAGATAAGACACCAGTCCAGTCTGTGTGAAACGCTGCTGTCAATCAACAATCGTGGGACGCCACATGGTCTGAAGGCTCAACTGAGAAAGGGGAAAACATTTACAGAATTGTAAAACAACCAATGATTGGATTTTTATCATTATAGGATGGTTCTGTACAGACACTGATAGCATACATTTCAGTTAAGATAACGTATACAAGTGGTTGAACCTCCAAATGACCCCTTTAATATGCAGAGCTTTTTGAATGTTGATTTCACAGTACTCGTAATTACATGTAGTTACAGTGTAACAACCTACAGTACTTTAGGTTACAGTAGTATAAGGTCACTACATTAGGTAAAATTAGGATTTTTGCAGAATTCTATGTTTTCAGAATCCACATGGGCCTGGTTATCACAAACTTGAATTTTATGAGGTCTTCAATTAATTTGGCTTCTTTAATTTCAGTGATGAAGCAATCATTTTCTTCTGGAAACCTTTATCTTGCTTTTGGGCATCATAACCACTAATCTGTTGAGCTGCTCTGTGTGTCATACGGAAGATGTCGTTGTGACGTTCCAAGGGACATTTCAGTGCAACAATTATCTGATAACAATACGATCTTTACCAAATAAGCCAATCGTGGAAACGGCAGATGGCGCTCTGGAAGAGTATTTGGTAATCAATGGATTCCGGTCAAAGACTCTGATCCTGGAGCAGCTTTTCAAAGCAAGATCCAATGGATAACCATTCCAGGGGAACATGCCAAAATGCACTTAATTCAGCAGCCAAGGGCATTTTCACAAGTGAAGAGTGCTAGACATGTGGGGCAGTGAAATTATTGCAGAGACAAAGAGATCTGGCAGTAAAACCACATCACCATCTGGACATTATGAATGAGGCATTTATAAACAATCAACCCACTGTTACACCATGGACAAGTCTTGAGATTTAGCTTTAGACTCCCACACCAGAGATAGAAGGAAAGCAAAGATGACAACCAATCAACAGGGATAGAGAAAAGGGGTGTAATAAAAGGAGAGACAGAGAGGGAGAACCAAACTATTCACAAGAGACTCTCACATTTGCACTAGTGTAATTAGAAAGGATGGCCAGTGTCCAGTGGTGAGACAGAGGGGCCAAATTGCGGCACATTAAGAAGTGGCACATCATTTCACTGGAGCACTGACAGTTTTATTAGGGTGTATAATAGGCTGTCTAAACGCTCCTGGACCGTTCCACTGATTGGATTCGTAGAAAAGCCTTTAAGTGTTGGCATTAGACATCTCTCTGTGTGAGTGAGCTACACCTTGTGTCATTGACTGGATCAGATGTAAAACCGAGAAGACCTGTTTGTTAATTGGTAAACTGCTTGTATATCTTGGTACAACAATCAGTGCTAAAGAACATCATTTTTGCTAGCTCATTTCACATATGGCATAACATAGTTTAGCCAAGTAGGACATTAGCATTCATCCATCCAGAGTGTTTTCCTGCCTATGGCCGAGACACTGGGACGAGCTCCATCATCCCTGAAGCCAATCCTGACCCCAACCCCTAAATTCTAATCCTAAATCAGATTCCTATTCTAACCCTTTTCCCAAACTCATTATTCCCATACCTTCATCGAACCTGGATCTTACTAAGCTCTTACTCCAAACTGCAACTTAAATCTATCAAGGGCTCCCTAATCCTTTCACTGAACCCTGACCCAATCATCTAAATTTGAAATTCAACCACTATTTGTAATCCTTTTCTGACTCCCATTACTCACATGCTTTCATCTAACCCGGATCCTATCCTTCAGCATCAAATCCTATCCCAAACTGTAACCTAAATCTATCATGGACTCCCTGAACTTTTCACTGAACCCTGAACCAAACGCCTAAATTCATAATGTTAACCCTTATCCCAAACTCATTACTTCTACACCTCCAGCCTGGATCTTAGACCTCACATCAACTCCTATTCCAAACCGCAACCTAAATCTATCATGGACTCCCTGATCCTTTCACTGAACCCTGACCCTAAACACCTAATTTTGAAATTCAACCCCTGTTTCTAACCCATTACTCCCACAACTTCATATAACCTGGATCCTTACACTCAGCTCCAACTCCTATTGCAAATCTCAAACTAAATCCATCATGGATCCCATCATTCTTTTACTGAATCCAACTTCTAAATCTAACTATTATTTACCCTGATCTCAAACCCTTTACACTCCCAGTCTAAACCAGATCCCAACACTCAGCCCCAACTCCTAACCCCAAATCCTTCATAACCTTCCTGATCCTAACCATAGCCCCAAACTCCAAAATCTAGACCTAACCTCTATTTCTAAACATGATCCAAAACCCCAAACTCCTTTCTCCACACCTTCACCTTACATGGATCACCAACTCCTTTTCCAAACCAGAACCCCGAACTCTAAATTTGTGAATCCATGGGCCTGAACTCAGTCTGACTGAACTCAGACCTGGATCAGTCTGATTTGTCAATGAATCACTTAGACTGGTTTTGTGAATAGGATAAACCCATTCACTGAAAAGATCCTCATATACAAACTTGGATGTTAAGTGAATAATGACATATTTCCTCACATAAAGGAGTTGTATGGCTTTAGAAGTCGTGAATCAAAAGGACGGAAGAAAGGAAGAGGTGCAGATAAATACAGATGGAAGCAACATTGAATAAAACTGACCCTGAGACTTGGCTTGACAAAAACTGTTGGTTTGTGCAAAGCGTCTTCTGTCCTCCTTATGTCATTCACGGCATGTTTGAACAGACGGATGTTAAACTCGAGTGGTAGCGTGATGCTACAGGCTGTTTAGCGTTTCAGGGCTCACTGTGCAGTCTGTCTGAATATGACGAGGATGGGAATGGGACAGATTGCTGAGGTATGGGACATGAGGCCAAATTCATATTCAAGTGACCATAATGACCTTCAAGCACGCTGACTCTGTTGGTGGCGGAGAAGTGCATCTACCCACATTGATTCAGAACAAAACATGTGCCCTGGTTGTGGGTTGGTAGCCTTGCAAACACAAATGGCCATTTAACAGAATGTAGTTTCGTTACACTTCACTTTGGTGAGGCACAAATCACACCACATCGACATCAAATGAATGAATACAAATAACCCCAAATAAGAGTTTGGAATTAATCAAGGTGACCTCTGTTTGTATTACTGTTCCAAACAAACTGACTGACAAAAGAGCTGAATGAACACTTTTGAAGCAGCCTGGGTTCCAAATCTATTTTTCCCATTCATTTCCTATGGCACTGCAGATATTTGTAGAACTTTTTAGTCAAACGTTTTGCTTTCAAAGTATGTTTTTGCCATCCATAATATTTAATAATAATATTTTATTGATATTTTGTTTTATAATGCAATCACATTCATATGTTTGAAATCAGTATAATTAGCACAATACTAAAAACACTCCTACCGTAATTATGCATGTGTGCGCTTTGGAGTGCAATCGTGCTTCATACTGTATGTAAAGCACATAGAGGCTGTAATCCAGCATACTGATCACTAGGGCTTAACGAGGATTTAATGTCTCTCTCGTTAACCTTTGACCTGCACTGACACAGAGGAGAGGCATACTTCACAAGATCTCTCAAAATACCTCTCTAGATCTTTCTCTTCTTCACCTCATCATTCTCATTTTCTTCCGATCACCCCTCAGGGATGAGTTCTGACATTATACTGAAAATCTAACTCATTTTATTTCTCCAGTTCTAATTATTGTAAACAGAGAGTTTAAACCTTCGAGTTGCAAAATAGAGTGTCTCATTCTAATTACTGTAACATGAAGATAAGGTTAAAATATTTATGCATCATGGTAGCATTTGCTTTATTATATGATAATAGATTTTAATACATGTTTTTAAAGACACTGTCAAAATGTAATTTACAGTAGTTAACAAATATATTATAGAAATAACGGGGGGGAAATGTAAATGCTGTTCTAAAAAGTCTTAATAAGGGATTACTCTTTATTTAATGCTATGATGCATTTCATACTGTGTAATATTATTTAACTGCTTTGATGATTAAGATCTCTATTCCTTCCCTCTCTATCCTGAATCTTTAATCTAAATATCCCCTCGCTTTCCTTTTCCCTTTCTCTCTGGGTTATATCAGACACTCTGATTGCTACGGGTCATAAATCACACTGGCTCAAGCTGCTTTTAAAAAAGGCTTATATGTTCTCAGTCAAGGTGGCAGTTAGAGCTAAAGCCATTGAAGGGCTTTTTTGTATTCAATACTAAAATGCTTCGAATGAGCTGCTTTTCTACAGTGTAGACAGGTGCATGTGGATCGGCTTTTACTGCCTTTTCATTTTCTATGAATGACTCACAATTAATCTGGGCCTAAAAAAAACAAAACAACAACGACGAGTGCTTCCAACTGCAATTAGAGATCAAATTATATGCTGTCTTGGCTCTGACATGCTGGACAAAACAGGCTGCACTGTGTATACATATATATATATATGTGTGTGTGTATATATTGTATGGCATAGAATTAAATTAATCTACTAAATATGTTCAGAGATAGTCACCTAAATTTGGTTTTAACATTCTGCTTCTTCCATTTCCTCACAAATGTGTGTTTTTTCCCCTAACTAATAGCAGATAAATTTGTTAAGTCCCAGGTCTCAAGAACTGTGATATACTGACAATGAATGCAGAGCTGGCTTTTTTATTGAATAGCTGGAGTAATCTGAGAGAAGTCAACTGCTTGATTAATTGGGGAGAATCTAAAATCAGTCTCAGGTGAGAAACAAGTTATCACTAGCAATAATCAACAGCACTGTAAAATAATCAGCATCGATTCACTGCCCCTTGAGAGCGAGACACTGAACCAGCGAATCATAATTTGTATGTGAGACAGTGTAGGTGTCTGGGACACAGCGTACGTGAGTGTAGGAAGTGCTTGTGTGCTGAAAAGCGCATTACTGCGAAATGCCACGCGTGAAGCTTTAAATAGCTATTTGGCATCAGTTTTGGGAACAATTTGGATTTCAGCATAACTTTAAAGCCAGTGAAATGGCTTGACGACTGCTGTTTTCTTTCCTGGATTGGAAGTAGGACACATCCAAAGGGTCAATAGCCAGTAGCCTTTTGCCAATAGTCAATAGCTTTTGGCCTTGATTCTGTTTCACTGAGCTGTGGTCACATTAGCCAAATTTAGAAAAAATGTTTAAGGCCAAAAATCACAAGTAATGCATAAAGCACATCAAAGTCACTTTCAAACCAAGCAGCTTTCTGTCTGTTCTTTTTAAAATTTGCATGACCAGTGAGGCTAAATCTGCATGGGAAACTTTTTCGCCCTCACTCAAAACACTCTTCAGATTCCTATTGAAATGACTGATTTCGCTTGCGAAAGTTGTCCAAACTTGTCTTGTGACAAAACTCCAAAATTGTTTTTAGAGAGTCTTTAAGTGTGCTGTTTCTGCATTTGTGAAAGCGAGTTATGCAACAGTCCTTGTATATAAATATACTGAGCACACAGGTAGCGCGTATGCATGTTTGTACACTACTGTAATTATGTGTCAGAGACTATTTTTACCCACAGAGCTTTTCTGCACAGCGAAGGTCATAGAAAGCAGAAACAGCTTGTTCTTCAGCGTGACTCAGCGCTTTAAGAAAGTCAAGGAGTGAATTATAAAACTGCTAAGAAGGGCAAGATGGACTAATCAACCAATTAAGACGCCTTTCCATATTTTAGTTTGTAGAAATATACACAGAAAAAAGCCTCCTTACCTGCCCCTCCTCTCTGCACAACCAGCGTGGCCTCCGCCCCAACGGGACAATCTTTTAGCAGCTCCACCACCTGTGTGTGTGACAGCGTTAGCGCCGATTGCTGGTTAATTTCCACAATCAGATCGCCCTCGCACAGCCCCGGGCATCCCTGCGCCTCCAGAATCTGCTTCACCCGCTGTCCTCCATTACAGTCTGCTATGGTGAATCCAAACCCATCCGCCCCTTTCACCATGGTAATCGTTAACAGCTCTCCTCCGGCCGCACCTGACGATGCCATTGAGACGCTGTCCTCCAGCGGTCCCGCATCCAGGTGGGTGTCTCCAGGGTGAGGCTGCGCCAACGTGGCTTGCATTGGGTCAATGAAGCGAGCGGTGCGGGAGATGTACTCCATGTAGCTGTCGTAGCTATTCCGTCCGTTGACCAGCAGAGGGCGATCAATTAGGCCAAGGGGGGATAGCAAAGTGTTGGCTGCGTCCTCCGGGTCGTACGGAAGAGGGTAACCCCTGCAAAGGACGAGGGTTACGCTTTGTCCGATTGGCACCGACTGGAAAAGCTTCACCACATCAGCATGGGTGGTACCCAGGACACAAACGTCGTTAATGTAGACAATCACATCTCCTGGAAAATAATTCAACACAAAGAAAGATATATTAGCAAACAGATGAGAAGCCAAGGCTGATTTAGAAGGTAGGCATAATACCTTAAACATAACTATACTTGTTTACAAGATACCACATTTTCAGAAAGCATTGCAATGAGTACAGTGATAAAATAGGTCCAAGATTGTGAACAAGTCAAAAAATGTTGATTCTTGTATTTGATTCAAGAAAAGTACTAATACAAGTTCATTACAAATAATAATTACAAATCAACTATGCGTCCATTATTTGTGTGTATTTTCATGCGTGCCAACCCTTACAAAAATTAACTATGGGTTTATAGATAAAACCATTGTTACTATAGTACAAACGCAACCACAAATTAACCATGTTTTTTCTATACTAACCGTAGTTTAACCATGGTATTTGTAGTAAAACAGTGGTTATACAAATAGTAATAAATACGCCAATGAACCATGGTATGCTTTTACTTTTAGCTTAGCATTAGCTATATGCTTCATTAGTTCAGTGTGTATTTTTGCACCAATAAGAATGAGGACCATTAACTTAGCAACACGCTAATATCAACCTAACTATTTTGACTATCGGCATAATTTATTTGTGTGTGCTGTATGCTGTTGTGCTTATGAGAGTACTAAGTCATTAGCTTAGCAATATGCTAATGTCAAAATATCAAATTTAGTTGTTTGAGCTGTGCATTTTTATGCTAATGAGACCGTGTGGTTATTAGCTTAGCAACATGCTAATATTAAAACAAATGTTTTGACAATATGCTCTCTTATTTGCGTGTGCTGTGTATTGTTGTGCTTATGAGAGTGCTAAGTCATTAGCTTAGCAACATGCTAAAGTTAAACTATATATTTTGAACATTAAAAACAACAATCAACAAAAATGCTAGTAAAGTTTCTACCACAATTTGGATCCATTTGAATTTTTTTCTTCCAGTACGCAAGTTTAATCATTCACTTTTTTCTCAATTCTTATTGTAATTCTTTTGTGTTAATATCTCATTAGGACTGTTTAGGATTGGTTCCAACTTATCATTAAATACCCTTAGTATTCCTTTAAGATTGTTGTACTAGAGGAAATCTCCTGTGTGCTTCACATGAAAAGCACCATTTGTGTGGCTCGCTGCCTGTGTAGAATGTTCCAAATCAATCGTTTTGCCCGATGAAAAAGAAAACTGACAGCAAAACAGGTCTAGTTTTTGGAACAGAGATACTGT
>JAUMHE010000046.1:11691862-11703706 GCA_032359235.1 Enteromius mattozi
AACATTTTATTCAATAAGAACAGTCTGTTTAATCAGGATGAAAAACTTTCCCCCAATTTGCAACGATTGCAGTCATCCAATATTTATTCACGTCGTCTCCCTTGGCAACTGTGACAATTACAGCATACCAGTTGAAGGAACAGTTTGAGGGACCTACTCAATCCTTTTCTCAATCTAAAGGTATTGCCATACCTCAGGACTTAATTGTGATCTTCAACTATCAAGAAGTTTTCTAGTCCTTCCAATGTTTGCTCACTGCCAGAATATGAAATGGAGCTTACGTTAACATTTGCGTAGAGTATGTTTCAGGCCAAATATAGACTTTGCCTACCATCTGACAAAGAATTAAATATCAGAAATGCAATTATTATGGAAATGAGACAATGTTCAATATTCTAGCAAATGTGGCGAATGTATTTGTGGGATAAATAAGATCACGGGGTCTCACCTGGTGTGTCTGTTGTGCTACAGGTTTCCTGGAGACATTTCATGCAGTGCCGTACACGTCTATCGATAGGCTTGTCCCCTCCTGACTGTTGTGTGTTGTGTGCCGGAATTTTAATTAATCTCGGTAAATACGTTCGACATTTGCCTAGAGCCTCTGGTGTTCCAATCAATAATTTCACATGCTTCCAGAGAGCAAATGATATCGGTGTGACCTCGCTGTTTCACACCTAGCTTTATGTCAGCATCAATCTGGGCCGAAGCTCCACAGGGCAAACCAGATCACTGCACTCCCACAAACAAGACATTATCATCCACTTAAAATTCAAACTTCGAAAATTCTAAATTCAACAACTCCCATATTATGTTCTGCTTCCTTATGAAACTACTACCACTAAAATTGTGTAAATAAACTTAGTTTGTTTAGACCCTTAGTTTGAGGCTGGGTTATAGTTACCACCTTTTATGAGAGCATTTAAATAGAGATGTAATAATAGTGTGTCTGACTTAAACATTAATAGCAGTTTAATTCATACGGTCAGTTTCAATTAATTGAATAATTTATTCAGATGACCCTATCACAGCATTTTTTTCATGTATTAAGATTTATTATTTAAGGATATTTTGTCTTGTTTATTAGGGGCCAAACCCCAAAGGGGCTGTACAGATTGTATCTGTACGGATGCTTCTTCTTCTTCTTCTTCTTATTCCCCAATGGGAGTCTATATCAGCCCTAACGGAACTTAGGAAAATGTTGAAATTTGGCACACTTGTACTGATGGCCATGAATAGTGATCTGACCAATTCTGGGGTCTCTAGGACCAACTCTATAGCGCCACCACCAATTAAAAAAATTCTTAACTGAAATGATAATAACTCTTGAACCCCTAATTCTAGAAAAATGAAACACAGTACACCTAATTACTCTCCTCATGCTACTCAAACTATATTAAATTATGTTCACGCCCATTATAGTAGCTGCCATATAGAAAAGTACAGTTTTTAATTTTTTCGGTACTCCTCCTTCAATTTTTGCCCAATTGTTACGAAACGAGGCAGAGATAGTCTTTGAACCAATCTGCATTTACTGGTCAAAAAAAGTTGATGCTGTGAACATAGCCAAGGGACGACTCGAAATTGTTTCAGAGGCTAGTTCATAAAAAAATGTTATTGTAATATAAAAAACATTTTAACTAGCTGTCAGTCATTTAAATTTTTTAGTTGCAAATAATCGCATGATTTTCATGCATTAACTTGTGATCGTTTGCAACATGATCGCATATTATCTTTTCTAAATGTACCTTAAATCCACTCGCACAAATTCTTTAATTTTGACAGCCCTAATTTTAACTCTTAAACTTCTTAAATGTTAAATATATCAATATATAATGCTGTATCAACTAAAAAACAATACACTCTAAACTACAGTCTTGTTCTGAAGAGAGAGGGGCTATGTAATACTAATGACAGGAAAACAACATAAGAGGTGCTTTGGGAGCAAACGTCTGAGACATCTTATGTCTGTGCATGCTTGAAAACCCAGAAGAGCACTGCTCTGTGACTGGCATTCTAAACAAACACAATCAATACACAATCCCCTAAACATAGCTGCTGAGCCACAATGGACATTCTATACAAATGAAGCTCTAAGCATCAAATGCAGAGATCCTCCAGCAGACGTATGACTTGTGTGCTTCCTGTCCCTCAGCAGCACACTGGTGCACCTGATTCAACTCATTATCTGCTTGTTAAGTTCTTTATAAGAGGACTCGGGCACAGCTGCGAGGGGCAGAGTAAACATCAGCGCCGCAGAGGCATCTATAGTGGGCGTGGATGGGACGGATAGAAGGGCTCTAAGACGCAGGAAGTGAAGCATGTCACACAGCAAATCCCAGCACTCTGCATGATAGTTTTAATTTATTAAGGAAGCACTTAGTCAGAAGGACAAGAAAAAGAGAAATACATGGCACGTTTACGTCACATTAATGTTCATTTGTGGATGATTTGTTAAGCAGTTGTTATGATTATGAGGTAATTTTTTTTTTTTTTTTTTTACGTTACATAATCACAAAATATGAGTAATACTGTATTATAGTGAGACTTGCCTTAGTAAACATCCCTAATAAATAGCTAGTGAACATTCAAAATTAATAACATATAACTAATAATTATATTTATGTTATATACCTGACTAATGTTCAACAACTTAAAAAATATATAAAACTACATATAAAATCTGTTATATTAAAATGTTAAAACGTAATTTAGATTATAATCTACAACATAAAAATAAAGAAGGCCTATAATAATAATTCTGATATTACTAATGTTTTAAGAAAGTTTTAAGAAAAAAAAGATCTAAATCTCTAATATTCTCTTATTGCTGTGGTCATGCAGGTCTGTTTCCTTATTAAATAACGCTTTTATTATATGGTCTCAATATCTTCTGCCCATTACATATTGTCATGTTTCCATTATTTCATATGCCGTAGCCACAACAAAATGAACCAAACCCATTACTACTTGCTTGTAAATATTGATGAATAAGTGCAAATAATATGGAATCGCTTATTGTGTTGACAAATGCCCTGCTTGAAAGGGTAGTTTGTGTAGAACTAACCCAAAAATTGTCTGTATTTCATTCTCATTTTTAAAGTCCATCTGATTGGACTTAAATCTGCATGGCAAAGAATGAATCATTAATATTTTTGTCTGGTTTTGATCGGCTAAAAACTAATTTCAGAGTAAATTAGCATACAGATTAGCCTCAAAGCTAATACACATTGACTAAAATCAACAAAACTCAAATTTAATTACATAGGGTCCTCAAAAGCAATACTCCCTCAACAACAGTCATGGTCGTGTTCTGTATGTATATCCATATGTGAATATATGTTTGTGTCTGCGTTTGATTTCCTCTCCGAGCTCCCTAATCCAGCAAAATTGAATATTTCACACTGGCGTAACCTGAAGCTCCTCCACAGCACTGTCTGAGTGTGTGTATGACTGCAAAACAGCATAAGTAGGACAAGGAGTCCAGAGGGAGCATGAAGGGTGGAAGAGAGGAGCAGAAAAGAGAGGAAAGGAGCAGAAAGGATAATTTCCACAACTACCAACAACAATAATACAATAAAACGGCATCATGGGAGACATATTGACTATGTTCTGAACTCTGTGGGTCCCTCTGAATGTTGGAGATATTTCAGTGCTGATGTATGTGTGTGTGTGAGTAGTTCTGCCGCAGTCACACTCCTACTAGGCTGGGCTGGAGTTACAGGGTTCATAAAGCACCTCTGTGATTAATGGACACGTGCCCTGCTGTGGATGACACACAAAGCCAATAAATACACTGTCCATAAATGCTCTTAACCCCTGGATGTCCCAAACGCACTATCAACCAATAAAATGACAGATTCACACCCCAACCTCAGCAGTAGTGTGGGCACTGCTGAGATTGAGAAAGGACTGGGCAGCTGGAAGCTCTGTTTGAGTGTGAATAGCACATTAGAGCCGTACATCGACCTGTAAGTGTGTGTGTGTGTGTGTTTACCTGTAGCCATTTTCCCATCCTGTGCAGCAGGCCCATCTGGTATGACACTTTTGACCTGTAGGAACTCATCTGGTTCGTCACCCCCGATGATAGTGAAGCCGAATCCCATGTTGCTTTTCTGCAGGTCTGTAGACAGAAAGCTGCCCTTCAGCTGTGTGGGGTCCCGTGTGAACAGAGGCTTCTCTGCCAGGGTGAAGAAATGCAGATAGAAACATGAGATTGTAATCAAGCAGAATATATCCAGAAATTAATGGGTTATTTTGTAGAAGCCACTCCAAACCCATCAAAAGCAGCAGATCACATCACATTGGGGAATTGTGGGTAGAAGGCCAAGCGCTCTGCTTGCAGCCAAACATACAAGAGCAGAGTGGAACATGATGGCTTGTTTTTTGCTCAAACCTCACTTTTGGCTCTTTAAACGTACTCCAATGTTACACTCAACAGTGTTTAGCCTTGTCCAGGGCCGTCTCTCAGGACAGCCAAGACTTAAGCAAAAAAAAGCCAGGAGAAGAACCAGCACAGGCAGAGCGGTTCTTCTGCTCTCACAGAGCGGAGAAAAGCAGTCTTGACAACCGTTCTGGAGAAGCCGTTTCGCTGTAACCACACACCAACAAGGACTTGTACTGAAGAGCTGCTTCTTCAAAACTGAAGAGATGCCTTCTTCAGTACACAGTATGGAGTTCCCAGGCATAGTCACTCCATCTCACTTTCCTAGTTGAGAGGTTCTTATGTTTCACCATCTTGGCCAAGCCTAGACCTTTAGCAGTTTCTGCCATGCGTTTGTTAGGGACGATAGCTGGTCCAGATACCCTGCTGAAAGACCAGCATGAATTTCCATGCTGATCCATGTTTGTTGGCCAAAGTTGCTTTGTTTGTTAATACACATAATGGGGATGCTAGTTGTTAGGTTATCTGGATGGTCTTAAAGTCAACAACCAAAAAAAAAGGAGTTGATTTTTCCAATCAAGAGTTGTTTGGATCTTGAAAAGAGGAGTTAGTCTTTGTGTGAAATCTTCAAAGATGGTTTTGCGGCACTAACAGCACAAGTATGACTACAGTTCTTTCAAAATGTATAACAACGCCCTGAAATTATGAATGAATCATTATATTAAACTTAATTCTATTAGTCATAAACATGAAAGCTAAAACTGAATGCGAAAGAAAAAACTAGTCAACCCTCACATTGGATGTAGTTGCTTACTTGGCAACCATTCTCCACTAGATAATTGACCTTGTAAAATTAATAGGAATATAATATAAACCAGCATGCCGAACATATGATGGCGACCAGTTAAACTGGTCTGTTCAGCAGGGTAGGTAGACTCATATGTATCTTGGAAGTGCAGGCAAAAAGTAAAAAACAAAAAAAAAAGCCAACAAAAAGTCTTCAGTGGTTTAGAAATGGAGGAAATGTTCCTTTGAGGACTATGCAAAAATAGGCCAGGCAAACAAACTCCTGCTGATGTCCTATCTTGCACAAGGGGGTGCCGGTCTAAGGACGTACCATGCAGTCCAAACACACCGGCCCGGTACAGGGGGGCCTCGGACAGGTCAGTGAGACTGTGAGAGCGCTCGGGAGCGGGACCAACGTATGCCAGTCTGGCCCTGGGTAAGGTGGCAGAGGAGGGGCTCTCCTCCACTGTTACAGAGAAGAAAAACCCTCAACTCACACAGGAAATCAAGAAATGTCATTGAAGGATACAAGGTTGGTCTACTATCGACATTTCTATAAGAGTTCTTGGGTGATGAACATCTTTGTTGAACCTGGAACAACATTCCCAACACTCTGATTTTAGAACTAGGATTAGAGCTAGGTACAGGAGCAGGAGTAGCTCCTGGAACAATGTTTCTAAAGGTTGGATATTAAGGATATAGGGCTAGGACCAATTCCAGGGCAAACAAATAGAAACTCAGGTCTCCATTTGGTCTACATTTAAGCATCTGAGAGACTGATCTGAGAACCCAGATCAAGCATATGCTTTCTCAGTCCTCTATGGTCCATTTATGCTAAAATCTTAAGCTACTGAACCTCTCTCTTTTGGACACAAGATCAGACACTACATGGCCAACAGTATGTGGACACCCCCTTTTACTAGATGTCTAATGAAAACAACAGTAACAGTGTACAGTACGTCCAATTTTGTGAAAGGTTATTTTCTGCTCCAGAATGACTATGTACTGTAAGTCCATATATAAGATTCTGAGAGAACATGATTATCCTGCACAAACACCAAACCTGATCTACTAAAAACACTGGGATAAACACAAGCTGCATCTCCATTACTCTTCAAATTGCGCAAATCGTGAAATTGTGAATCGAAAATACTGTATGCCCAATGGAAACAAGTCAATTTTGTGAAAACTCCCATCTATGGCAAAAACGTTTTATGCTCACGTGAGGCATTTTTCCAGGCGATTCGAAAAAATTCATATTTTTGCAAAGCTGCAATATAAACCGCAATTACAGGTCACCTGGCATACCTAAAATCTCATGATCATTCTTTAATGTACTATAAAGAAATAGTCGCTCTCAAGAATAAGGGCTTTCCTTGCTATTAATTCTTGGATAATCCCTTCCATGATCATTACTTACATTGAGAGGAAAACATTGGTAATGCCATCATTCTATCGATATTAGTTCTTTTATTGATATTTATGAAATAACAGAAGTTTTTGCGCAAATTGGTAATGGAATGGTTTTCAGATGCCCACATGTAATACTTTGGCCATATAGTGTAGGTATGTTGAGAATGTAGAGAAAGTTCTTGTTTATGACATTCTGGCTGAACATACTCTGCCTCTTACCTTTTTGTGGGTAACAGCATGACCATGCTGAATGGATTAACTTAAACAGGAATATTAGCGAGAAATGCTTCAAACCATAATCAGTCCAAGGTCATTTTATAAAAGGAGACTCATTCCCAATGGATAACTGAGTCCCAAAGAAATCAGGAAGCATTCAGGCTTAGCTCTAATAGACTATGCAGGTAGATTTAGAGGATTAGTTTATGCAAACATGAAAAATCTGTCATTATTTAATTCCCCTCATGTCCATCCAAACCGAAATTACTTTTTTTTTTTTAATGGAACACAAAACAAGACATTTTGAATACTTACAAGTAATTACAAAGAATCGAGATTCAAACTTCAAAAAGAATGCAAAGGTATTGTATAAGTAAGATCAGTCTACATGACTTACAAACAAGATCTACTTGGTACATGGTGATTCTCAGCTTCAGTTTACTGACTCAGTGATCCAGTCATAGTGGTTGACATCTCATCCAATGGGAATACTTTCAAAGAAAAATTACTTTTACAAAAAAATGGTTTCACTTACAATATATCCAATTCTATGGATATTTTTTGATATTTGATGGTGCCTTCGCATATTTTTTGATGCGTAAAATTCAGTTAACAGTGCTTATTTTGTGTTTCAAGAAAGTAAGTTAGTTTTCGAAAAACACAAGAGCAAGTAAATATTGACGGAGTTTTCATTCTTGTGTGAAGTAAAATAAATCATCCCAAGGTATGGCTGTAAGGAAGTAATATTACAAACAATAAGTTCATGCACAGATGGTGCACTACCAAAGACAATATCTGAGCTTAGCTGTGTTACCATAGAGACAGACTCTGAGCTCAAAGGAGAAATATAATAGTAGTCATGAATATCAAACCTCAATCAACAGTTTCAGCAGATTTGATGTTAAACATGTCATTGCATGGAGAGCAGATAAGTGTTATTAAGATGTCTTCGGTGTGTGCCTAAGCTAGGGTGGTTGGAAACACAGTCATAGTTTAAACAGATTTGCATTAGTGCCACACCGTTAATTTTTGAATATCAATATTGGATTTCAGTAATACTTTACCTCTGTAGACTGCAGGTAGGGGGAGAGAGGACAAGCCCTGACTCTGCATCTGCTGCTGCTGTTGCAATCTTCTCTTAGCCTCTAGAACTGGATTCTCAAACTGAGTCCTTCGGTTTATGTGACTGCAATCAGAAAACCAGAAACAGAAACTCATTCAAGTGCATTTCTTGAGTGACTACTTGATAGGATGTGCTTATCCAATATATAAGCAATCTAGCAAGCTGCCTTGCTGTCTATTGTCTACACAGGTAGCATTTTAACTGAAGTAACTGGTCTGCAACACTCCACATAGGCAGCAGCTATGCACTCCAAATACGCAGTGATTATTATGCAAAGTGCATGGGAGACTCAACTCTCAATTGATTCTAATGTGCCTGTCACTGACTGCACAATTTTCTGTGAAATCTGTCACTTCCAACTGCCCAACATCTTTAGACTGGCTCTGACATTGTCCAAATTGAAAATTCAGGCAAAAAAAGTAGTGTAGTGTATTCCAGATAACAATATGCTGACAATTAGGGCTGGGCTTCAACACAAATTTCATTATTGGATTCAATTATGACTCACAAGATTTGATTCTGATTCAAATCGATTTGATATTATCTCAGATATATCAGGCACAGTACTTGCCGGATACAGATTTCTGTAAATTGTACTTTTTCTTTTAATATGTTTTTATTTTTCAATACATGCTGAAACTCACAAATTAAAGTAGAAGAGATTATCACTTCTCTTAAGGAGCTACAGCATTCTGTCACTCCAGCATCACACATTATTTATTATTAAAATACTATAATAAAACGGACAGAATTTGAAATCTGAGGCTTTGTTTCATATCAAAGGTAACAAAGCACAAAGCTTATTTGGATGGGAGAAGCACTACAATGTTCTGGTCATTAACCGAAAATAGGATCAAATAATCGATTCTTGGGATTTAAGAATTGATTAAAATTGAAAAGCCGATCATTTTTACCTAGCCCTACTAATGGTACTCTAGCTCAACTGGTTTTGCTTGAGGACAAAGATTTTACATTGGACACCAAGTTGTGATTGATAACTCTCGTAAAAGTTTTTGTATAAAAAACAAAACAAACAAAAAAAAATCAAGCCTTTAAATGTGTTAAAATGACAAGGAACTGCACCAACATTGATGACATTGGAAAACTATGTTGCAAATGCATACCTTACAATAGTGTAAATCATCAGCCTACTGTGTTATGAATATTTAATACTAACTTTCTACTGAATTTATATTGAATGAATCTATCTATCTGTAGATCTGAACTTTGATACACTTTGGGTATATACACTTTGAAAACTTCTGCAAAAACCTGCAGTATGATTTCTCATGGTTGGTCAATGCAAATTATTTTGCCCTCAAAACAATACACCACCCAGCAAACAAAAATTTAAATGAGCCATTATTGTTATGCACTATAGATGAAAGCATGAGTGTTGATTTTAATACCCTTTAACAAATCATTTAAGGCGGTGGTCATTGAGTCAAACATAAGCCTAGTTAGTCCTCCTCTTTGTTAAGAGAGTGATGTAAGAATGAGATCAGACAGTAATGAGAGCATCCTCTGATCTGGAAGAAAAATGGTTCTTTTGACTCTCTGTACAACACTTGCTGTCAGAGTTAATTCAATCTTTTTTAAAAGGCGCTGCTGAAAACTGTGCCATTTGAGAGTACAAAGACAATTAGGCTCCATTAAAAGGCATTCTTTTGAAAAGAGGTAATGTTTTTTGTAAAGACATGGCATTTGTAATTACAGCTTTGTGCCAAGACTCCACAAGGTCAATTTTTGAGACATTAGTTTTAGATTTCTTTTAAGGTCTAAGGCCTGAAATTGATTCAACAGATCAAAGTATAATGAGCAAATGGATTTTGTCCCTAGTACTTTATCTGAGATCACTTCCATACTTTCTTTTAGCACATTAGGCCAAGGTTTGGCAAAGTACAAACCAGCCTTGGAAGTGGTTCTGGCTTGGTCCTATTAAATAACAACTGTAAGGATAAAGTGATGCCTGTTTAACCTGAAAATACAACACAAATACAAATGATAAGCTTTATGCATAATGTTCTTGTTAAGTGTCTCCTCTAAAAAGCCACTAGACACAGATTTATAGTAAATTACAGTCATTTCACACCAGATGCAGCTTCTGATCTTCCCAGCTGTCGTCTTCCACAACATAAAACCCACAGTTGTACAATTACCACTGAAGATGTGTTTTTCTCCCTTTCCATACAAAGACAAAAGAAAAGAGTTTACACTATGTTGTTTAGCTTTAAAATAATGCTGAAATAAAATAAAACTAATAAGTTATTGCTAATAATAAATGCATTGGATAGATAGATGGATGGATGGATGGATGGCTGGATGGATGGATGGAAGGACGAACAGATGAATGGATGGATGAATGGAAGGATGGATGGATGGACTGATGGATGGGAGGATAGATAGCTAGATAGATGGAAGAATGGACAGATGGATGGATGGATGGATGAAAAGACAAATGGATGGATGGATGGAAGATAGATAGATAGATAAACAGACAGATAAATGGCTGGACGGTCGGACGGATGGATGGATGGATGAATGGAAGGATAGATGGACGAATGGATGGATGGACAGATGGACGGATGGACTGATGGATGGATGAAAGGATAGATAGATGGATCCACGGATAAATAGATAGACGGACGGATGGATGGATGGACAGACGGATGGAAAGGATAGACAGATGGAAGCATGGATGTATAGACAGATTAAACTGACAAACCCACAACAACCCAAAGCAGGTCTGTATATAGACTGTTACAGTATGATTTCAATTCAGTGACGTAAAGTGCCAGAATCCCATCTGAGCCATCTGAGGACAGCAGGAGTGATGCAGTCCTGCATTTATGATGCAGTCTGAAAGAGTGTGCGGTTGTGTATCCACATGATACTACAGCTGCATTATTGGCTTTGGGCTTGCTGTTCTCCTCTGTCCTGGGGGGAAGAGTAGCCAAGCAAGCCATACTATAAATAGTCCCACCTCACCCCAGACTGTGCATTAAGCAAGAAAAATGATGGCACACACACGCAAACACACTGCGAACTGAATTAGGAAACAACGGAGCAGCTGTTTTTCGGCCTGGGCATGGCGCAGCAGCAATATAACCAATTAATACAGAGCTGTGAGGAAACGCAGGGATCTAAAGTGCCATTAAACCGTGCGTGTTAACTCAAGCACTTGAACTTACTCAACATAGTAGGTTCCATAAACAGGGTCATCGATTTTCTCCCAGCCATAAGGAAGCTCTGAAAAACAAACAATAAACAATTACATCCACAAGAACATTTAATTCAAAGGTAGATGTTGCAGTTATAGAGTAAAAATTCTGTTTTATTAGAAAATATTGACTCATTTTCTGGAAATGGTGCCATTTGTGTGTCCCCGTGACTTACTGATACAATTAACAGAATACAACTTAACATTATTATTTGAAAGATTTAGTGTGCAAATGCACAATACCTTTTAATATAAAGCATTCATTTTATCCTTAATCGTTTTTCACAGTCTTTCCCAATATCATCCCATTTGCAGCCCCCATTCATCACCATGACATTTTAATGGGTTGCACAGAATAAAATGTTGCTTTTATTGAAATTAAAATTTTGTGTTTTCATTGAGTGGGTATTTTTCTCTAAACACTTTTCTGAAAACTGAGGAATTTGTCCTTGGACCTTCTGTTAAAATCATTATGCTGTGACATTCCTGACTTTAAAAATAATGGTTTGATTTTTAGATCTTAATGGTTTAAAGAAAAAAAAATATAGTGATCAACAGATAGATAGATAGATAGATAGATGACAGAGATTAGACAGACAGACAGATAGATAGATAGATAGATAGATAGATAGATAGAGATTAGATTGAGATTAGAGATTATTCCTAGCACAGTTCTATCATAAATGAGAGTTGGTGTCACACTAT
>JAUMHE010000046.1:11706882-11721293 GCA_032359235.1 Enteromius mattozi
TTACAAGAAAGAATGTGAGGACAAAATAAGTTTATATATTTTCTGTTTTTAGTTTATTGAGAATATATTTAGCTATCTCACATAATAACTTGAGATTCACTTGCGAGTGCAGTTAAACAGTTATGTATAACTTTATATTTTAGGAACAATCAATATATGCATTAGCCGACCCCAGGGGTTAATTCATGTAGTCATGGCAGTTGTTGTCAAATATCTTACTTACATAAATAAGACTTATTTATTTACATACATAAAATTTGGGGTGAAATGTTCTCAGGTTAAGACCAGGACATAGATAAAATCGGTCTTAGTGTAAACGGCTTTGACAAAGGTAGAAGACTGTGTAATTTTAATGTGGGAAAGAACTTAAAATTAAAAATGATGGAGAAATTTAAACTATTGATAGAAAATTGTTAATTATATTTAAAGAATCAACATAATTTAAGCTTACTGCAAAATATACACAGATGAAGAAGAGTGTAGGAAGGCCTCTTTTGTGCAATTTGCTAGTTCCAATTCTCTGATTGGCGGAGATTTCTATGAGAATCATGGGTAATGTAGTTTAGCTAGGAATTGGTCTGTTAAACACGACTATTTAAAAAAAAAAAAAGCTAAATTAATGCAGGCTGATGGCTTTAACAAAAAATATACAGTATGTATACCATTATTTAACAATCTTGTTTTAACGGTTATACTGGTATTATCCTATAGAGAAAATAAATGGGATTTTGGCACTTTTGGCACTCCATAAAGTATTTTCACCTAACCCTAAGTCTAAAAGTGTCTGTGAAGCAAATAATGCATCATCTTGCATATTCCAAAATGGACAACAGCCCTTTAGATGATAGATCACTTTCTTTGGGCATTGGAAACACCTGCTGCATCTCTGGTTTTCTAGTGTTTGAGAGAGAAAAAGAGGAATAGGTGTATCTAAAACCTAAAATCCCTTCAAACGAGCAGAATTATGTGACTGTAAGCATTTATGAAGGATAAAACCACTTCTGACAGAGATTAATCTAATTACTCATTAAAAAATGCACAAAACTGAAAGCAATATCTACTAAAAAATGCTGTTATCAAGGGACATTTATGAACCGAAATATTCCATTTCAAATCCAATCTCAATTGTTGCAGCTAGAGGAAAATGAGGCTTTTCTGCGCTCTAAGAATGCACAATGGCACAGAATTGCCGTGACACCTCATGCAACTTGCATGAATAAACATCTCAGGGAAAATCACACCGCTGAGTGCTGTTATGCGATGCTGTTGGGCTTTCGCGTTTGCATTTTGTTCATTAATTTAGCTAATTTGTACAATATCACTGAGAAAACAAACACAATTCCTGCATTGGCGCAGCTGTCAATTGATAAAGCAGCATCCATCCATCAATCCATCCATACATCTGTTTCTGTAATCATATCTCCACCTGTTCCAGCGCTTGTGAGCGTGCTATATTTTTTCGGGGTGCTCGCTGACAGTGACGGCTTCAGAAATGATGAAATGCATTGAAACACGAGAGACAGACACAGAGAGACATGTTAGTTGTGCTTATTCATTCACTCGCAAACCCAGGGAATTCGTACCATCAGAGAGAAACATCGACACAGGGAGAGAGGCGAGATGACAGGTAAACAGGAGAGACAACTGTGGCATATCTACGGAAACTTCACTCCGTGCTGCTGTAAATATTCGCGGGGAAACAAACAGTCTAGCAACATGAGCGTGACAGTATTAAAGAAAACAGCAGACGACTTTGATTTGCATCCAGAGCTGTGTCTTTCCTTCAGTTTCGAAACAAAAGAGGGCGGCCGAGTTACGCAACGCATGCGTCCGCGCAAATCCGCAGTGATGAGTGTTTTCACAACGCTGGCTGACAGGCCTTTGAACCGCGGGAATCCGCTGACATGTGAAATGCACCGTCTCGCACATGCATGCTAACAAGCAGCCCCTGATGCACTGGCACAGTTGATTATACCACAAAACATGAAGTCAGATTTTAGTGCACGAAAGTGTGAACTGGGAAGAACGTAGTGATGAATAAATCCTTTTACAGCAGGTAAAACAGCGTTGAATACACTTGCAGACATGATTAATTTGACAACTAGATGCTTCAGCTAAAGATCATTTCACAAACACACTTATGAGTGCTAGAAGTAGAGAGCAGAGTAACCCGAGGAATAATTCGAATTAGAATTCTACTTGCTGTAGAATGCGTGAAATTCGCCACCACTCAGTAAAAGCGGCTGCTAGGGTGTACTGAATTTATTCGCAAAATGCATTTCCATCTCCCACTATTTGCATTACCCCGTCAAAAACCACCTCAAGCGAGCGTAAAAACTTTTTTGCAAATTAAGGCATTTTTATTTAAAATTCAGACTTTCCATCACTCGTTTCTGATGCGGTACTTCAAAATGCACATAAAACCAGGGTGACGGAAACATAACTATTAGCCGCGTTTCCATTACAGATTTGTGCAAAACTTTGGCAATATTTTATAAATGTCGATAAAAAAGTATTGTTAATTCCATTAACCAATGTTACATGATTAAAATGTAAGCTTTTGCCTCTGGCGATAAGTCATGGCAATGGATTTTGGTGAGATTTGATGGATTTTCTATATATTTATCCCAAAAAAAAGGCTGTATGCATATATTACAGAAGCAACACTGCAGAAACGTGTGTAATGTGGTTCAAATAAACATAAGCATCGACTAGAGTTGCCGAAATCATCTTCAGTGGACTGCTCCGCAGATGTGCGCAATCTAAACTGTCTATGGCAGCGAAAGCCCCTTATACTTAAGAGCAACCACGCATGAAGTGCTTCTTGGAGGTTATAGAACATTGAAGAATGATCATATGTCTTTTTACATACGCCATATGACCTGTAAATGCGAAAAACCCGTTTCCATTGAAGTTGTGCGAATTATTCCTTTTTTCGAAATGCCTAAAAAAACCACCTCACGCGAGCGTAACTTTTTTGCGATATTTGGGAGTTTTTTGCCAATTTATGCGTTTCCTTTAGACGTGTTTTCTATTCGCAATTTTAATTTGCGCAATTTGAAGGGTAATAGAAACATAGCTAGTGACTAGGGTCTTCTTGGCTGTTCTGTGCAAAACTTGTGACTACAATGTAAAGGTGTTGTGAGATGTTGCTAAGGCATCACAATGTGGTTCTTAAGGCCCCCATATAGCTTATTTTCGCTCTTCCATATGAAGTTTGTCGGTATACTGTTAGTGAACAAGCAATGTTTAAATGAATAATGAATTCAGAGAAGAATTCCATGCTTACACCTACTATGACGTAATTATCATTTTTATGACATTTTACACATGCACAGTAAGGTGAATTTAACGTTTTCCGACGTTTCAGTGTGGATTAGAAACTTTTGGGAAATGCTTAAAAAAGCAAGTGTGGAAGGAGAGAGTTTTAAAAGGAAAACCCTATTTTCAAATGTATCCAGATTAATGCAGACACAGCCTAGGGTGTTGTGATTATGATTTCTATGGTGTTTTGTGTTGCTAAGGTAATAGTAGTGTATTCCACTGCATATTTCGGATGTGTACCTTATCGGACACACTCAGTTTAGCTCTTGTGGTCTACTTACTGTATGAGCTGAAGTGTTGAATCAAGTATGTTGGATAACGGAGACATTCAAAATGTGCTCCATTGAGGGGTACAGGACCAGTTTGGCAAGTACTGTTCTAAGCAGTTTATAGGTGCTTGTTCACCAGTCAGCATCAAGGAGTCGAACCCCAAATTTCTACAATACAGCCCTACAGGGAAGTGCTGGCTATTCCTGTTCTAGAATACTCTTGTCTTTAAATCTCCTTCACATTTTGCCTAATAACACTCCATAACTATAGTAAAACCACTCAAACGTAGCCTCTTGTGGCCAGTTGGTTTATTTCAATAGATTTAAACATTTCTCTTTGGCCATCCAAACTCGACAAACAGAGTCAAAACATACAATGACAATTTAAAGCTAAGCACTAACCGTTCTCTTTGCATTCTTCAGGGGGCTTCGCTTTCTTCGCAAGCCGGGGGTCCAACCAGGACGTCGTCTTCGTATTGTGGCTGGAGAGGAGAGAAATGGAGCAGAAAAGGAAAAGAGATGAAGAAGAGAGAGAGATGAGAGCGCTGCAAACTGCTACTGTAAATCATCATGCTGAGGAGACAAGAGAGACTGAAAGGAAGTCTCTGGAGATCTCATCTCTAAACGAGGGTGAGAAAAAAGTTTAGCTTAACAAAATGGCAATCGATACTTTTAATTAGCTGTAAGCTTCTCATTAGCACAGCAAGAAAGAGAGGAGGAGGAGAGAGATGGCGAGGAAGATGTGAGTGACTTATTGTTTCAGAGAGGAGAACTGAACATGAGCGGCGATTTTACTAAACGGTTTAGCACACAGTGGTTTTTTTCTCACAACTTTGTTATCTGAGACTAATTTCAGCAGTCAAAATAAATATTTCTTTTGAAGTATTTGGCAAAATTGGCAACTTTTGGTGGCTTAGTGCAACATGCTTACCAACGGCTAATTAATTGCCTTTGAAATTAATCTTAGCCTCCAACAAAGTTCTGACAGTAACTGAAATGTTGAGTCATAGTCCTGCGGCGTGACTGCTCCTATGATGACCATCTAGGAAAGAGCCAATAAGAGTGCAGCATCTGATGACGCAAATGTGACTCTGTGCGTGTGAGAGAGATCCTTTTAAAATGTTGATACTACCTTCTGTCTATTTCATACAACATTAACATCTTGTTAATTTGCCAATTATGCTAATTAATGCTACATCCATTAGTTACAATTACATTGAGTTAGCACTGAAGTATAAGCAGTCCACGAATTCCCTCTTTTACCCAGTCATGACTTCAAACACTTCAACTTTTTTGTTTTCCAGGTAAAACACTGTTTTATATTAGCTTAAGGGCTAGCATGGGTTTGCACAACACCATTTAATTTTTGATTGTGTATGGGTGCATGCTTTTGATATGATTTTTGATGTCAAAATGATTTAAATGCTGTTGATTGTTACGAAATGCTACAAATTAAATGTTATCAAAAATAAACTGGATTTGCTGCATCTTTTACAAGGACAGCATACAAAATGGTTTAAGAAAAAACAAAAGAAAACAAACTGAAAAACAGCAAAAACAAACAAACAAACAAAAAAGAAGAAGCAAGTATTGACAAAGTCTGACATTAATCATGATTCAACAAAACAACAATAACAACACACACAAAAACAAACAAAAAGCAAAACAAAAAAGGAGCATTTGGACATTGACCAGGGGCCTGTTTCATAAAACAAGTTTACCCAATAAGCCAGGCTTATGGCAGTTAGTCTGACTTATTTTAAACCAGATTAACTGGCAATAAATCAGACTAACTGAAATAAACCTGGCTTATTTGGTAAAACTTGTTTTATGAAACAGGCTCAGGGTCTTACACTAATCACAAAGTCATTATTTAACAAAAACAAACAAACAAAACAAAACAAAACAAAACAAAAAGATTAACATTTGGGCATTGACGAAGTCTGAGACTAATCATGGTTAAACAAAACAACAAAACCCTAAAACAAACAAATAAAGCAAGGCAAAACCAAAAAAATGGACATTAATAAGGTCTTATACTGATAATCATAAAGCCAAAGTTTAACAAATCACACACACACACAACAAAACACAATTTGTTTTAGGCAAAACAAAACATAATAAAACAAAACAAAACAAAAAAACAAACAAAAAAGGAGCATTTGGGCAAAACAAAACAACAAAAATAACTAAACAAAAACTAAAAACACAAAACAAAATAAAACAAAAAAGCTTGCCATGATGCTCAACAGCAACACTATACTTCTAAAACGTATGTTGTAGTATTAATTTCATGTTGACACATTTCCGAACACAAGCAAGAAGCATTTTTGTCCATGAGTACTATGTATTCCCGTACATTCAATGTGTTTTAGTGTCTTAGTGTATTCCTCCCCGAGACTCGTTTTGTCTAAAGTAGCAGAAGAAACAGCTCTGAGATCAGTGGGAGAAAGGTAGACTCGACTGTCTCAGTGATGGGGCTCGACTGACGGCACTCAGCCAAGCGACTGGCCAGAGAAATTGCAGCCAGGGGCGAAAAGATAGTGCACCTTTGATGTGCTCGCTCTCTATGACACTCCACACTTCTGCCCTTGTGTCTCTGTCTTTCACTTTGTGTCTTCCTCCCTAGTGTCTCTTTATGATTCATCTCTCTCTTACAGAAGATTTATTTAATATAAAAGCATATCAAAGGACATTCTATTGGCACAGTGCATTTCCGCAGCTTATGTTTAGTTGCTTTGGGAGTTTAAATGTGACTAAATGCATGTACAGAGGCATTTTGTCGTGATTAATCTGGTCCAGTATGTTTGTGTGTGCATGTGCGTGTGTGTGTGTGCATGGTGAGAGATAGACATATGGAGAAGTGTCTACAGTTTGAGAATTAAAGACGCTCCGTCTGTGAGGGAGATCGAGAAAAACAAGGCGCCATTGGCTGCTTGACAACTCCATTAAATCCTCAATAGTCACACTGTGTGGGCCAGAGCAAACTGTGTATGTGTGTGTGGTGTTTCATGAAGCACTGACAGACTGTCCTCGCATCATTCGGAGTCACTCATATACAGCTTCTGTTATGAACGATACAACAGAAAATAACTACGGTCCCTGTGGAAAAATACAGTACTGTAGAGTCACAGTTTGAACACACACACTCCTCGCAAAGGAACATATCATATAATGTTTTTAGAAAATCAATCAAAGTGTGTATATTTATGTATGCTTTGTACTAATTTATGTTCATAAATAATCAGTAAGATGCATTATCTTTATATAACTTCATTATATAAATGTCAATCTATGTATTCATAAACAAATAGATGATTCATTTATAAATGCCCCTAAACTTCTGGGGTGAAATTAAAATGCATGGTGCAATTAATGGTGTTATTATGGTCTATGGAAACACATTTAAACAGAGATGTAAAATTGTATCGATTATCGCAACAGTGATTCATCTTTAGATCAAACGATGAAAAGTGTGTTATAATTGGGTGTATATCCAGATGTGCTGTGAAATCCAACACACAAGAGGTGATTCAGGTGGCTGGCTCTATTTACTCCTTTAATTAATAGCATGTGGGCACGGACGAGGTCTGGTTATGATAAAAAAAACAAAAAACAAACAACAACAACAATGAACTGAAAAGTGATTAAACAAAACAAACAACAACAAAAAGAAAATCTTTCATTAACCAAGTAGAGAAAGAATGGAAATTGAATCAACAAATATACAATTTTTCAATGAAAGCATGGAAAAAATCTGCAACCTGTGAAAACAATTTGAAAGTAACCTGGTTCTGTGGGAAAACCATGTGGGTTGTTGAAATAAATATATACTGGATTTTATAATAAAATATATTACAAAAATACTACCTGGTCTCATGGCATAAACATACCTGGGTGCACTTTTTTCACACGAAACATGTACCAATAAGTTCATATCAATGCAGTTTCCAAAGGAAATTATATTTATGGGTTTTCATAGACGGTAGGTTTGTTCGGTAGCTCATTGAGACGAGGAGCTCTGGTTCGAATCCAGTGTAACTATGGTTTGACAAAACAGTTCAAATCTGCATAAAAGTAAGTTAAAATGACACGGTTGCATCAACAAATGTGTTTTGCATTTGTTAACGCTATCAGGTAGGTTTAGGGTTGGATTTGGGCATATTTTCAACATGAGAGCATTAACTTTTAGCAACAGTCCACGGATATTTCAATTCTGAACTGCCGCAATACATACCTATTTGAACGTAATAAAAAGTACCAGGGTTCACATATTGAACCTGTGTTTTAGCGCCATTCAGTGGACATTCCTCTTTGAAACTGCGGCGATATGTGCAGTAGGGCACGTAAAAACAGTGTTGCACAAAATGTGCACAGAGGTACATATTTTTATGAGACCAAGTTGCAAAAATGATACATATACAGTACATATGTGATCCTGGACCACAAAACCAGTCTTAAGTAGCACACGTATATTTGTGACAATAGCCCAAAATACACTGTATGGGTCAAAATGATGCCAAAAATCATTAGGATATTAAGTAAAGATCATGTTCCATGAAGATATTTAGTAAATTTCCTACCATAAATATATCAAAACTTAAATTTTGATTAGTAATACGCATGGCTTTCAATTGGATGACTTTAAAGGGCAATTTTCTATGGTCACATATTATAAAATATACATATATTTAATATTTCTAGCTGGTTTTGTGATAGCAACATGATACTCATTAGGTGTACTTTATAAATAATTATGATTTTGCATTTTTTTTAATTACTATTCATCTTCATTTAACACTGTGGGTAAAAAAAGTACCGAATGCACTTAACAATGCTGCCGGTTATAATTTATCATTCTAATTCTCATTAGCTGAAAATTAGACCAATGTAGACACTCACTCTATGAAGTACACTTCTCCTTTCTCAGTGTAAGCCATCTCCCAATTATCTGGCAGAGGACCCAACTCGTCATTCTCATCCAGTTTTGGAGGCGATTTTGGTGGTTCCGTCTCTTCTTTAGGGACATCTGTGGAGGTTTCAGAGGGGCATGTGTTGGGCATCTCTCCTGAGGCGTCCGTACTCTTATCTTCATGTTCACTGGACTCTGAAAAATGAAGAAAATTAGCTTTTAACACCAGTCTAGTTTGAAAAATAATGATTTGTGTAATCATTAAACTTTCACCAATATCACAATGAGAATTTTAAAATAGTAAATGTACTTTAGAATGATTTGCTAAACTGTTTAAACTGCAAAACGCCTCGAGTAAGAAGAATCTATAACATTTTAACAAGAGAAACTGCAGACCTACATCTCCAATTCAAACACCTTAATCAATTAAAAAGAATCAGACAGTTAGAAGTGGATAAAAAATGAAAACAGCGTAATATAATTCAACAGAATAATCACCAAGAGAAGCTTAGCTTATAAAAAGAAGCTGTCAAATTTACAATAATCCAGTGTTATATTCTGGGAGATATTTTCAACTTTTATTGGCACGGCTGGTGAAACTCAGAGTCCAAGACTACAGAGAAAACCAGTGAATGTGAACGAGACAGACAGAGAAAATATTTATAAGAAAGGGAGATGTAACTGAGATTTGGAGTTTCTGAGAGAATTGAAAAGCAGGTCACTGTAAGAGGGGCATATTAGAAAAAGAAAAACAGAAGACTGTAAGAAATGATGGAAGAACAGACAGAGATGGAGTTAGCTGGACTGAGACGGTGAAATAAGAGTTGAGTGATTAAAATGGAGTCTGTGGTGGGAAAGCGAGAGGGAAAAAATAAAAAAATAGAGAGCCGAACGTGTCCTAGTTTGAGTTATGGAGGTTGGAGGTCCCAAAGGAGAGGCGCAAAAGACAGATCGAGGGGAAGAGAGAGGGAGAGACGAAAGAAAAAGACACCGAATCCCATAGCATTCAGCAGTACTGATGTTTTAATCAACTGAAAAATGAAAGGACAGCTTCACTCAATCACACACACACGCAAGCTCTGTTCTGAAACCTAGTGAGCTGTCTATCTTGACAACATTTCAAATCAGCAAATGCGCACAGCATCTTTTTGCCACACTTGCCAATAAATAATATAAATAAAAGATAAATTTGCAATATTTTCCAGACAAGTGAAAACAATATATATACTGTAAATACAGAAACAGTACATCAAACATAGTGAACAATAGAAATAAAGAATATTTTTTATCTTATAACAGTGTGTCTCCTCAGATATTTCATTGCGTTTCAAACTGTGCTCAGATATTGCAAGATACCAAAGAGTGAAATGAAAAGTCAGAGATTTCAATAATAACCCACTTCACATAAAATCCCAAGGCCACGTAATTTGAGCTATCCACATTAATAACACAGCTTTATTATATACTCTTACTTGCTGTCAAAATTGGTCTTATTGGTTTCTATTTCTTAAAGGATTTTAAGAGAAACTTTGAAAGTTGGGAAAGTTACTATAATTGACAAACTAAAAATTACTCTATTTAAAATGTAATACGTAGAGTAAAGGCCTGTTCACACCAAGCATGATAAATATAAAGATAACGATAACTATATTTGCGTCCACACCAGCAAACGATATTGTCTGTTTATAAGCTCAATTGATTCTGATTGGTTGCCAATGCTTCTAGCGTTCATCAGCTGATAAAAATCGTTCTGAAAATGATTCCCAATGATATCGTAGCTCTGTCCTTTATTGTTAAAAGGAAAGTGTGGACGCTGCTATTCTTTAACAATTTTTAGAACTATATATTTACCGTTATCGTGCTTCGTCAACGGAACTTAACTATTTCAATTACTTTATTAAAGTTATGTAACTGTAATTTTTTCCTAAATTTTAATTTATACTGTTTTCTAAATGTTTCTAAACTGGTAATCATTTTTCATTTGATGGTAATCATTTGAAGGTTAAATACAGATCTATACAAGGTTAAATACAAACCTTACAGCAAACACTGCCATCTAAGAACTCCTTGGAAAAAAATAAAAATAAAAAATAAAGCAAATACACAAACTCCTAAAACATTGGTGTTTCATTATTTAGTGCAGTCAATACAATTTGGGAAATAAATCCATTGAATCAACATTTTATCTCAGTAACATTTACATTAATTTTTGTAATTAAATTATGCAACTCATTCAACTACACTCCCCATCACCATAAAAAGATGAAGTTGACACTTTAGTGAATAACTGAGAATGACTCTCAAATGATGTATTTCTGAATTTTTTTGACTAGGTTGTGGAGGGCAAAGGGTTAGTTCACCCCAAATATGAACGTTCTGTCATTCTGTCATTAATTACTCAGCACTGTGTTGTTCCAGTCACAAGTCTTTCATTCATCATTGAAACACAAACAATATGGTAAATCTTTACTGTACATGCCTAAGGCACAAGAACCAGTTAGGTTTGTTCTCACACATCAAGCAAGCAAGTACAGATGAGTTTCTGTTTATCACTTTTGATTTGCTCTATGTTTGTGCAATGATCAATTTTGAGATTTATAAGTAAAATTGTATGTGGATTAGAGCTCAGTTCATATAGATTTCTGTTGCAATGTCTTAATGTACTTTTGGAAGCATCAAAGTTTAAGTGGAAGTTCAATGGAGGTCCAAAACACAGAATTTTCATTTTTGGGTTGTCTAACCCTTTAGGGTCCCCTACTAATTTTATCTTTATTTGCCATTATTGCCATAAACATGACTATATCAACATGGGCAAGAATTCAGAAAACCTTGAAAAACAATGCCTAAACAGCTATTTTGCCTTTGGTAAGCATTATTTCCAGTCTAAGCAATGTGACTGATAGTTTCAGATTTTTTTCCCTTCTCTTTCGAATAACATGGACTGATGAATCGTGCACAACAAGACCAGGAACTTGTATTAAGAAAGCAAATAGGGTCAGTTTTGATTTCATGTTGAATTTAAGTGCACTGAGCTATAAAAGAGCTCTGAGCAATACATTTTCCTCTGGCAGTTCTTAATATCACTACATGTTAACAATTCTCTCACTGACTGTGTTAGAGACTAAATCACTATGTCATGCTGCTGTATTACAGCCAGAAGAAAACAAAAGGTTTTTTCAGTACATCCAGACTCTATACACGTTTCCGCCCCGCAGAGTCGCTCTTATGGAGCGCAAAAACAAGGAACGTGTGATAACATGCTGGCGCGACAGTTGCTAGGCTATTGCCCTGACAACAGTGGTTACCATGAGGTAATTTAGAGTGGAGGCGGTTGCTATGATGATGCACCTAGTGGCCTCACGGTAATCATCTCTATGCTAGTAACCCTGATCTGAGGTCACTGCAGTAACTGGATTTACTACATCGACAAGATCTATCTTCTTCTTAAACTGATTGAGAGCTCCTCACCTGGGGTGATGGCCACTCCGTTGCCGTTGATGACAGGCCTCTCCTCCTCTTCCTCCTCGGGCGGCTCGATGCCAGCCTTCTCCATGTTGCTGACGGACTTGTTACGTCTGCGTTTGCCCTGGGATCTGGGTGTAGCGCCTGGCAACAGCTGCTCAGCTACATTCAAGAGCAGCGAGCTGGGCTCTGCCGGGGGCTTCGGGGTGCCGTAATAGTTATCTGCAAGCAATCAGACATTTGATGTATAATTGGCATTTGAAAGCTTTGAAAGTAAGCTCTGCCACCACCATGTCACAACTGGAGGATTGGAGAAAGATGCAGTACCCTGCATGTTGTTAAGCAGCCTCTCAGGCAGTAAGCAAGGCACCTTTTTTAAGCAAGTGTTTGTTGTTGTTATACTTCAGGGACAAAATTGCTTCCAGAAGTGAGCTACATCTGCAGACACATCTTTTAGGGACGTCTGGCAACATGGCATGGAAGTTATACAAAAATAAATTTGTCATGCACAGAAACCTTGCACACTGAGTCTGATGTGTATTAATTAATATGGTGCGAAAAAAATGGCAAAACAGTACTAAATGGGGGATTTAAGTAAATTTGGATTTTGATGTTCGCTGTACGGTGGCTCTGAATTGTCAAAACACCTCTCAAAATGCTTTCTACGGATGCTAAAACACTAGAAATCGAATCCGATCTGATCTTTTTGAATTTTTTTTTTTAATTGAAATACACAGAATGTGGATCAAATGTTAGGGTTTGTAATACTTTTTCATGTTTTTGAAAGAAAAGGCTTATCTAAAATTACAGTCAACAGTGTGATAATGGTTAATTTTCTATTTTAATAACTTAAAATTTTTAAAAATTTTAAAATAAAAATTTGTAAATGATTTTACATAGTATTTTTTGTGGAAACCATGATACTTTTTTTTTTCCGGGATTCCAAAATGACAAGAAGAAACGCCAATTATCAATTTTGAAATACAAATCTATTACTTTTGATCAATTACTGTATATGTATCCTACTGAATTAAACAAAACAAAACAAAAAATGAATTAACAATTCGCCAGGAGTTTGATTGGCAGGCGATCTGACCAATCATAACGTCAAATCTGCCATTTTGTTTGACAAACACACCAGATAGAAGAGTAGATTAACATTGGTGGACTTGAAAAATGGTGACATCTTTTCATGATTGAAGCAAGATACCTTTTGATGTTCATTCATGTTAATTTTATGATTTAACTAGTAAAGAGAGAGAGATGATTGGTTCACATGCAGCTTAAACTGAGGTGCTACAGTGATGACACATTAAAAATCCACAACAGCCACATACAAAAATGAACAAAATCAGAGACTTTGTTTCCGACCTAAAGTAACCTGCTCTGTCTTGTCTGTCGGCATGTTTGAGAACATGATTTGTGACTTGAGAGTGCCATTGCTTTTTAGATGCAGCAACAGTAACTAAGTGGGGCGGATCTTTGCAAAAATAAGTCTGGTATGTACTCAGGTGACTAGTCAGATGACAAGGTAAAAGTGAAGTGTTCATAATATCTTACTACTCAACAGAGTGGTTTTCGTATTGCTCAGTCACTGGAAAACTTGTCTCCACAAACAAACCAACAAAAGTCAGAAGTCCATTCAGCCAGGACTCCAACACCTGTACAACACCGCACACAAACTGTTGCTCAAACGACCGAGTGCTGTTCTATGTTTACAGACTCAGTGAAAGTGCCACGGCTCCCCTGGGATGAACAGGCTCTAGAGGAGAGCAGGGCATCTGGTTGAGTACGTCTTCAATTCTCTCTGGGTCACTACCTGACATGATGCTGCAGCGCGCAACAGCTGTAACTCATAAATATGGATTTAAAAACAATAACAGTAGAATAATAAACATCACACTGTTAATATTTGCATTTCTGGAGCATACACTTGCTTTACATCTACGTTTATCAAGTCTGGTATACTTCTTTCTTTTTTTCTGAAACACACTTCTGTAAGATTTTTTTTAATATAAAGAGGGTGCATATATTTGATCTTTAAATTTGTATTTAAAATACATTAAACAGTACCATTGTGAAATATTACGACTATAAAAAATATTTAAATATATTTCAGATATATTTAGAGTTATTTAAATAAGTAGATTTGACAAATAACTCCTACTTTTTATTAAAACAGCATTTCTAACACAGGATGCTAATAAGCTCAATACATAATCTGATACGGTGGAAATAACACTGCGGTGAGAATTCACAGGAAATGAAGTTCACAGGATATTTCTTGATATATTTGATAAATACTTACGTGAGACTATTTTCTATATTAGATTTCATTGGAACAAAAGCACGCACATCAGTCTCAACAGGGTGCTCGACTAAAAAGTAACAAGTAAAAAATATAGTGTAAAGTCGGCAACACCTAAGCTCCAAAAATATCAAAA
>JAUMHE010000046.1:11721393-11733088 GCA_032359235.1 Enteromius mattozi
TTTTACATTAGACACGTTGTCCCCTAGAGGACTTAATGAAGATTTTGATATTCGTCCATTTCTTTGAACTGTTATGTCTATACATATGGATGGGTGTTTCTCTTTATGTATATATCAAAGGTTTTGGTGTGACTAATGTAATTTAATTTAATTAATCTGATGTATACTTGCAGGTACAAAATCAAGAAAAATGTTTTTGAAGTGTACATGAATAATTATATTGTTGTATTTTACATTTTTTGGGTGTAGATTTATTGTAACAATTGTTGATGTATTGGTCAGTAACTTGGTGTTTGGTCATGTGATTTTGATCACCTGGAGATATAAAGGGTGGCACATTAGTAGTCAATTTGTCTGATGAAGAGCCTGTGTGCTCGAAACGTCACATACGCTAAGCGAAAGTTGTTTTAATAAATAAATATTTTTGATATTTTTGGAGCTTAGGTGTTGCCGACTTTCCACTATATTTTTTATATATTAGATTTCAAAATCCTTTGTACACCCATCAAAAACCCCACTTATATACCTGTTGTTACATTATTAATGCTGAGCTGAGAAACACTCTCCGAGTACTTTACTGTGCTAGTCACATTCTTTAAAGCATGATGAAAATCTAAATTACCATTATGAACAGTGAGGAAGAATTAACAAGAGCTGATTTATTTCACATATGGAGATAGCTTTCAGTAGTTTAGAGAGTCAGCTTGGAGAGAAAAGTAGAAATTGACCGAAAGAGGGAGGAGGAGAGTAATATTTATTCAAGGCATGGAGTTGTTGGACTTTTGAAGTGAAGAAAGGCTAAGCTCACAAGACCCCTAGAGAATCAGATACCCTTTAGGGTATTTTTATATCACGCTGTGAATTAACTAGAGTTACCACCAATCAGATACTTTCCCAAGGTCTGTTCTCTACTAGGGTCTTGAAAATCAGATTATCGCAAAAAGAAAAAAAGAGCTGACGAAAATGTACAACTGCACAAAATAGAAATGGATATACAACTTGTAGCCACTGGGGACACTCATTTTTAAATTTAATAAATTACTTACACAAACAAAATGCTGTGAAGAACAAATTTGTGAGCAAATGGCAGAAGACGCCTTATGTCTGGGGAGTGTTAGACAATTCAAGGAGGTAATAATAGCCAATCATTTTAATGATAGGCTTTGGCTCTGGTATTTTAGAACCATCATAAAAACATGTTTTCTTTACTTCTCTTAGAGAATTATTCATTCATGTAACTTGTTCAGGCAAATTCACACCTTTTGGATTCACAAAATTACTTTTCTTGGATAATGTGTTTCCAATGTAATTTTCGCAAATGTCTTCTTATTATATAAAACAAAGTTTCACTCATAAAGCAAGATTTTTCATGCACATGAAAAAAAAATGTTAATCTAGTATTTTTTATTCAACATTTCAAAATTCGCCTAGTTATCGTGCTTGGTAAGAACGGGCCTTAAAGGGTTAGTTCACTCAAAAATGAAAATTGTGTCATTAATTACTCACCCTCAGGTCGTTTCAAACCCATAAGACCTCCGTTCATCTTTGGAACACAAGTTAAGATATTTTTGATGATATCAGAGAGCCATCCGACCCTCCATAAACCCAAACACAACTGAAATGATCCCAGATCCAGAAACATAGCAAAAACACCGGTAAAAAAGTCCATGTGACATCAGTGGATAAACTTCAGTTTTGCTGCACTACGAGAACACTTTTTGCACAATAAAAACAAAAATAACATAATTTAGTTCTACCATTCTTCTCGTGTGACTTAAGTCTTCCACCATTTTAGAGAGTATTACAACGCAACGCGTGCGCAAGCTTTAACGTATTTGATGTAATCAGACTTGTTTACATCTGGGTGAAAGCACGCGCATGTGCGTAATCTGCATCTCTTTGCGCCTAGAGGAAAGCATACGCTTACAAGGAATTCCAAGATTTGAGGTATTGGTGATGTCAATAGCACAAAAACCAGCAGTTTAATACTATTGGCCAGATTCACTAAACAGAGCAAATTAGCAATGCACCGACATAGTCAGATCATTTCCATAATGACCAGCATAATATACCCAGAGCAGCACTAACTACTGCCTGCTTAAAGATGTGCTTTTTTGGGTGTTAAATAATGGCGCAAATACCTGACAAACATTAGTAAACCGTGTTGCATAGTGCATTTAAATACTCTCCCCTCATAAATTGATTGTCTGAAAGGTGCAAAAATAACTGTCCTCGCCTTTTCAGCACTAATTCTTCATTGCACATAGTAGATCCTGACAGTACTATTTTACGCTAAAAGACAGTTTGCGCTAAAACGTTACACTGTTGAAAAAAACAGCATTTGCTGGTTAGGTATGTTTTGTAGCTGGGATGCTGGTTTAAGCTGGTTTGTGCTAGTCCTTTGCCAGCACATGACCAGCATAAACCAGAAAAAGACCAGCTTAAACCAGCATCCCAGCTTCAAAAGGGTACTCTGGCCCAAAATGGATCGGTTAGTTATTTACCTTCATAAGTTCCACTTTCCAGCAAAGCTCCACTTCTCTCCAATTCCACAAACCGCTCAACGGTCACAAAATTGTAGTCCACTCCTGGAACCTCTCCTTCTTTAGGCTGCCTGGTTGTACCTACGGAGAAAAGAGAAAGGTGGGAGTTAGTTCAGGTCAATGAGCCCTCTAAGGGTTTGTGCCATGGGCTTAATCAGCAGCTAGAAAGTTCATCCAACAACAACAACGACAAAAGGTTTTATAGCAAAGTTCAACATGAGCCAAACAGAACAGGTGCTTGGGTAACTGGTTCACTTCATTTTTACACAGTGTGCCACATATGCTGTCTGACAGTCTGTCAGGCACAGAAAAGAGAACGAGGAGAGAAGAAAAACTAAATGTCAGGCTTTTGAGGTTTTAAGGTGAAAATAATGATGCAACCCCATTCATACAAAATGAAACATACAAGCCCGGAGAAATGGCGTTTGCCAGAAAACCTTGTTTTGTTGACAAAATTTCCATGAACTTCCATGAACCAAAATGTTTGTAATAATTAAGAACTTTTAATGTATTCAACTCATGCTCCCAAAGGCTACTTTTTTGATCAAAAATACTAATATTGTGGAATATTATTCCAATTTAACAGAATTGTTCTCTACTTTAAAATATTTTAAAATGTAATTTATTCCTGTCATGGCAAACTGAATTTCAGCAGCTATTACTTCAGTCTTCACTGTCACATTATTATGCAGAAATCATTATAATCACTCTAATAATCTTCCTAACAAAATAAGAAGAAATTATTTTACTCACCAAGGACACAGTGACAATAAAGACATTTATAATGAGATTTGGTTGAGCTTCATGCTTCCTGCCTGGAAGTCTTTAGCACTCCGAAGACCAGATTCATAGAAATGGCTTAGCCTAAACCAGGATTAGGACATAGTTCAAATAGCACATTTAAGTAATTTTTATAAACTTTTTTTTTAGTTAAAACAGCTCAGATTTATATTTTAGTCTAGGACTAGGCTTAATCCTTGTCTGTGAAACTGGGGGCAAACGTCCTTGATTACTTAATTCAGGTGTCAAGTTGCTGGAGGTATAATAAGGAGAATAAGATCTTAATAAGCCATCCCTAAATAGCCTAAGGTGGTATGCTGTGTCTTAGTTAGCTACCAAGCTAGTCAAGTTTGCTACTATGGTTTTAGATGGCATTAAAGCCCTCATTAGTTGCTCAGGGGTGCATTTCCCAGAAGCATAATTATAGCCAACTATGGTTGCAGGTTCTGTTAAACTCTTGGTAATGATGGAACTTGCAACCATAGCTGCTTTTGGGAGTGCACCCCATGCTTGAATACCAGCTGGCTGAGCAGATGAAAACCAGCTTGGTCAGGTTGAGAGACCAGCTAAACAAGCCTACTACAGCTAAAAACGTGTGGTGGTAAAATGCTTAATATCCATTTGAACTAACTTAAATACTAACAATTTCTAAGCTGTTTGAAAAGAAATCAACACACTCTACCCCTTACTGAGCATACAACGAGAACAGTTCAAAGTGTATGTACGTTAAGCAATGGGTTAAAATGATAAACTGAAGTGTTAATGTATTCCCGCGTCCTGGATGTAGCAGAGCTGTAATTAGCCAGCAAGGAGCTCCAGAGTTTGTGCTAATTGCTGCTAGCTGAGAAAGCACAGGGGTATTTCTAAACTGTGCATGTTAAGGGAGCTCACCACGGGAGTGCCAACAGAAAACACCTGAAAGACTCCAGGGTCAATGACATGATGCTCTTTTTTTTGGTATCTATTTATTTATGAAAGAAAAACTAATTTAAAATGCCATTTAAAAATAGGATGATTTGAACACACACCTCATCTCTGATAACAATGTTTCTCATTTCTTTTCTGATATTTTTTTAAAGGGCATGAAGTAAAAAATGTCAGGGTGGCAAAAGCCTTATTAACTCAATATATAAAGTCTTATTACTAATTTTGGGATATCTTTTATTAAAAGGTCAACAAGTGTCTTAAAAATATCAGATAAATTAACCTTTTTCATGACAAGCCAATATCAGTTCGTGGTGTGACATGAACGTTAATATTTATAGTGTATAAACACATACACACACACATAAAAAATAGCATACATATATATATACGTAGGCACTACACAATTACCATGTACATATCTTACAGTATTAGTTACCACCCTAGTAAAAAAGTAATATATAATATATTATATGATATAAACATTTTTAATTAAACTTTATTTGGAGTATTACTTGTGCACAATACACATTTCTTATTAATAAGCCTAAGATGTGTGTTTATGTCACTTTTTATGAGGATTGTGTAATATTGCCCTTTAAATGCAAAATACTTAAAGTGTACCTAAAGTATACTTGCAATAGCACAATCAAATATACTAAATATGTATTTAATTAAACTTCATCACTACTTGCGCACAATTAAAGTGCATTAAATACAAAATTAGTTGTACCAATTCAGCAGACTTTAAGTATAACTACCAGTTTAGTATACTAAAAGTACGATTGCTTGGCATTTTATCAAGTATATAAATATGAAAATGTATTTGTAGTATACTAAGCATGAAATAAATGTAATTCAAATAGATTTAAGTATATTTATTTTTCACTAGGGCATACTATAAAAATGTGTCTGTTTGTACCCACTTGTCCTTAAGTACTACATATTAACCATGTATATACATTACTAAGTACAGTTAAGTATCTAATTAGTTACCATGTATGGGCACTACCTGTAAGTGCCCACTCTTGTCTGTATGTACAAACTAATTACTATGCATGTTAATTCAAAATCATTTTAAACCATAAACCTCTGATATACGGTTTTCTTAGTGGATACATCCAAAGCACAAGGACAGAAAGCGAGTTTGAGTACTAAACTAAGACTTACTAAAACAAAGTTACTGGGTTACTCTTTTTCATGTTTCCTTGGTTGGTAGATGCACCAGGGACCTAATTATAGCGCTTACAACCTGGAAAAGTCAGATTTTCATGATGTTTCACCTTTAAAAGAAGAGAGTTTTGCAGGCCATTCTTGTTTATCATTGACCCTCCAAATTCTTTAAACTCTAAAGGCCTTTACTCACCACTTCCCATAAACCCAAATACCAGACACACAACATAAAAAAGCAAACAGCACTGAAAATTCCTGCACCCTGTATTTGTCCAAATACCGACTGACTTGAAGCGGTGACACTCTCATCCATTAACTGACCTACCAAATACCAGTTCACAGCAATCAAAATTCAACTACAGCAGTTTAAAAACCCCATCTGACAGCATAGATTTGCACTCCGCTGAGACGATGGCATCAAGTGTTGCGGAGAATCCCAACAGGAGCCCTGCACAGTCATCAAGTTGTCACAAGTGTTTGAAACTCACATCATCTCTCATCATCTATCAATCAATAGCTACACAATGACAACAAGCCCCAGAGCCGGGTGTCTTTCCACCGTGATAACCTATCATTCATAGTTATGACGGGCATGCTAATGACAGGTCACAGGAAATAGGGGCAAATGGAATGTCTCCACTCTCACGACCCGTGTCTTCACAGACCGAGGTTTGACTGAAGACTGCGCAAAGACTGCCTCATAACGACAACTAGAATATCTCACAATACTGCGACTACCCAAGCGTGTAATAACATAATGAAAAGAAAATGAATCCACTACGACCATTAAATCGCTTGCCAACATCGTCTTAAAGCTCAATTTGTTGATAAATCATACTTTAAATAAGAAAAGCAAATTGCTGGAAGATGAATCGATCTCCACGCCAGTGATTTCTTCTCGGGAGAGACAGCTACTTTGGCAAAAAGGCTTTGTTGACGAGATGCACATCAATCTGTTTATCTTGAGAAAGCTGGAAGCACACTGTCAATAATGCTATCAGCACCGAGTCACGCATCTCAGTGTGTCTAGATACACACAAGATAGGTCTCTTGCATTTTGTGTAGATTTTTGAGCGACCTACTTATTATGCAAATTGTCATTCCAAAGAGACCACTGCATTAGGCAATGTTAAGTTGTTATGGACATTTAAGTAGTTAGTGCAGATAACAGACATATATCACTGGATAACACTTAGGAAAAACAATGCAAAATACTATCCTAGTTTTTACAATCCTTATTTGTTTTATTAAGTTTGAGCTTGTCTCTAGAGGGTTTTCCTTAATCAAGCTTTTAACCAATTTACATCTAATTCAGCTTAAGTTGGAAAGCGCCTTCCAGTTTACCAACCTCTAGAGGAAGAGAAAAAGTGATTCTTTCACTTGAGCAATCATGGGCTGTAGCAATCTGCAAAAAAAGCACACAGTTTCTCGGTAGACGGCTAGTTATTTGTCCTCAGTATCGTCCACTTGGAAGTGGCATCATCTTCCCGTGTACAAAATGTACCTCCACATCTCCTGCTGTGAAGAAGGGGGGAGGAAAATACTATCTGGAAATAGTGTCTTTGCACATTTGCTCAAGCAAGGTAGAAAACGAAGGGAGGCGTTAAGGATTTGGGCATGGCGTTTCTTTGAAAACATGGCGCGTGGGCTATATTCTGGCATGGGTTCATAGTCTCATAAGACATGTAACAAGAACAGCATGTGCTTCATATAGGCTAGAAGGTTCCACTACATGGACATGATAGCACATTCTTTAGTTTATTATATAATATTCAATAACTACTGCTCTCCAAAAGGATTGTATCTCAGTGAATGTTGACACGTTGCAACAAATGTTCAACAAAATGTACAGGAAAAATAGCAAAAAGTTAATGTAGGCATTTCTTTCTAGCTTTAAGATCTATTAATATTTTTTTTTACTGTAAATATTTAAGGAATTTTGAAATGTTTAAGGAATTTTGATAGTTTCAATAGGGGCTTTATGAAAAGCAATGAAATTTGCCAATTTGTAACAATTTCCTGAAAGAAACATATCTTGTCCTTGAAACAAAATTGTTTCTTTTGATGTTCAGCTAACAATAAAAATTTAATTCTCACTTAGAATGAAATATTTTCTATAAACATAATTTCTCTTAAAATCTCACAGAATCTCTTAAAACATGGGTCTGAGAAAAGCAAGCACATTAAGTATTCACTAAAAGAAAAAAGTAAATAATTTACAATAGAATTGGTCCTACAATCGACCCCTTGTGCACACCGCTGATTGCTTTCTAATGAAACTAGGAAATAAGAATGCCAATGTGTTTGAGCTCAGAAAAATTCAAGGACACGAGAGCTTTTAGTTTTTTTGCAGTGTATTACTGTACCCATCTGATCAAAGTTGGCCTTTACTTTCCATTGACAGTAATATTCCTCATTTTAAGTCACAGGGAGGGTAGAAATAACATGAAATGGCGAGAAGAAATTGGACTTAAACTTGCAATGTCTGCACGAGCACCACAGCACAATGTGATAGAGCATGTGAGCCAAACTCTAGGCCACAGCTCTGGTGTCAAAAAGTAATTTAACAACATGAAAATGGAACTAGGTTGAAATCAGCGGGGGGCCACAAACAGAATGCTTCATGCAAAAGAATGTGTGCTGAAATTTATACTGTATGAGCATGTGCCACGTTTCCGTTTGAGAAAATATATGAGGTGCTTAGCAGGAAATCCATCACTTCTGGATTTTCCTCTGTTGTCTTGTGCATGTGATTATCTTGCTCTGATCCAAGAGGATTACTGTTACTGTGTTAGTAGGCACCGAGCCATGCAAGAAGCCTGTACAGTCATTGTGCTTGTTCTTCAGGAGAGCTGGTATAGCATGGGGTTTGTGCAGCTTTCTGTGGCATGCTTCTGTACTTTGGCTGGATGCTATGAATCATCTTGGCAACCAAAGTAAGGTCAGGATGGAGCACTAACCAAACCCAAAGGATGCCTCCGGACACTTCCTAATGCCTGCAATATGGACCCTGTCTCGTTTCCTTGAACTTGATTCTTAAGTCTCTCTGTCTGGTCTTGCTTGGAGATAGAAGATTACGTCTCTTGATCTAAGGACTAGCCACTGTGATGTGACAGACTCTAAAGAAAAACTACAGGCAACTCTCATCCTGCCCCTCAAAGTCACGGCACATACAGTCGCCGTCCAGAAACATTAAGGAAAATCAGCCGTACAGCTGCCAAGGGTCCAAATCCTGTCCTGCCCATGTATAAAAGCGCCACTGCAAGTAATCCCTCGCAGAGAATGTGGCTTGTGATGAGAAAAGACGGTGACCTACTTCTTCTGCCTCCTGTTTATGAGACAATATGACAACATTGCACTGTGATTCATCAGGGGAAATTACAGCGTGCTATTAATGCCTTGCAAAAGGAACTGGCAATTGCAATCCACAACCACCAACCCATTTACTGTGGAAAGGCGGTATTATTCTTTCAAGATTATGAGATATGGACTGTAATAACGCTTCCTGATTGGACTTTGGTGGTCTGATGAAGTGGAACAGCCATGGAGGATGTACTAGAAGAAGTGAGGAGCAAGCAACGGGGATGGTGAAGAAATGAAAGAGAAGAATGAGGAGCAGGCATGGAAGAAAGAGTCATTATAGGTGTGCGAAAATTTATCTAAATGACTAACAGATAAAAATAAATAATGAATTAAATACATAAATACATTTTTATTTGGAAAAGAAGACAACAATACATGATTTATTAATTTGTTCCCTCATTTTAGAAAAAGAAGTAATACAACCGTTTTTAAATGATGATAAATTAACATTAGAATGAGTTTAAGGATCATGTGACATAAAAGACTGGAATAATGCCTATAATAAGTGTAACTTCCTGAAATATATATATAGAAAGTAGACAGCAAAGGTACTCACTATATTTTGGAACAAAGCTCGTGAGGCCTGTCATTCTTAGTGATACTGATCTCATTCCGATCGGCTGAGGCAATGTTTTCACAGTACTACTATTCTGCCTGTCCCATTTCAATTCGTAATCCATCTGTTATCACTGCAAGAGGCCATGTCAGCGAGGTCCATTGTGCCCTACCTAATCTAACCATTAGTCAATTAGGAAACGGAAAAGGCCTTCTAATGCTGTGTATAAGGCTGGATTACCTCCGGACATCGCTAGAAATAAAAACAGAGTATATGGGACTTTTGAGATGCACAGTAAAAAAAAATGCGTTGAATGCACTTAGTGTATATTATGCTAAAGCAGAAAGTTATAGATACGCTTTAAAGATTCATTATCATGGTCCTGAGAAAAACAAAAATGATAAGCATTCAGTAAAAGGAAAAAGTAATCATGATCGTTCAGTAAAAGTAATTTACAATAGTACTGGGCCTAATATTGACCCCTGTGGCACACCGGTGGTTTTGTTTTTTAATTAAGTCAGGAAAGACAAACAATGTGTTTGAGCTCTTTCAACTGGTAAGAAGTCACAAATCTGAAGAGTTCAAGGATGTGAGAGCACCGTGCTTCACAGTGATTGATAGTGGACATGCAAGATTGATTTCAGAAGCAGCAAATCGACCTTCTAGCCTGTTGAAACAGTAACAGCCCTACCTTCCCAAGAAATCCATTATTAGCTACAACTCCAAGAGGTGTATTGACATCCTCGTATTATTAATGCCAGAGAGGAAGGAAAGAATTGAGCAAGGAAGAGAAAACATTACTGCGATATGTCACTGTCTATTTGTAAACTCTGTGCATTTAAAACCACAGTTGAGAATCTGCCATAACAGATGCATTGATATTAATAATTCACATAAATTTGTGGCTTTTTCAGACACCCTTTACTACGACTGATAGCCTGAGGGGACTCTTGAAATGGGCGATGCAATCCCCTCAGTGGGTTTTTCGGCGGATCTCAAAAGATGCTTGCGAAGCAAACACAATTGAGACATGAGGGAATGATCATGTCTCTTGGCCCTCTTATTAAGTCATCATTTTCCTATGCGCTGTCCAATCAAACAAATACAACCTTCACTCAGTTGAACAGGAACCCACTAAAAAAACATTTTTGTGAATTATTATCTACTTAAATATTTACTACGAAAATCCCAGCTGAAAACACATGGATGCAGAAGAAGCAAGAAGCAAACTTTGTGCAGTCTGGATTCAGTTATGCTACCGCTAACTTACACACCCACACCAATTTCAAAACACAAGGCAGTATATAATGAAACCTACATAAGGATATTCTGCAGCTCTTATGCTATTCATATATACTTAATCTTGACTGACAGACTATACATCACAAGCAAAAACACTGTGAAAATCTGGTAAACATTAAGAAAAGCAACATTTAACACTTTGTACCTAGGCAAAAGACTACATCTTAAAACAAACTGTATGTACCTTTATGCAGGTGTATCATGTTTTACGTACTAATAAAACACCCCTGCAGCTTCTTTGACACGCACAGTTTTCTCCGAGCTTTCTGGTGACGGGTGGGGTGTGTTCTCTCCAATCGCATGTTTGATCTCTCATGCCTCATATCGCTCCCTTCCTTGTTTACCTTTTTGGATGTTAACAAAAAAGCTTTGCTTTCCTCGCACTTCAGAGGCATACAAGCATCTGAGCATTCACTCACGGCATGGTGGAGGAAAAGAAGGAACAGCTTAGAAAAAAATATGCAATTTGAAGTGCTTTGACAGCGAACACATTTCTGATCTTATCTGAGATGTAACCTCAACAATCTGTCTGACCCTCTTCCTTTAATCTCATGCCATCCGAGAGAGGGTGAGAAGGTGCAGTCCCAAGATGTTTCCGCCTGCTCATCTGTAGATGTGGAAAACAGCAGTGCTCCAACAAGCAAGGCCCAGTAGTAGATGGGTCATTCTACAAAATGGGTATCTTATATGCTATACAGTAAAAATAAATAATAAATAGCTGGCAAATATATTGTACTATATGTTAATCTAAACATTTCCTTGTTCAACAATGACACCACTGTTCAAAGTTTAAGGTTTGTAGGATGTTTTTTTTATATACAGTACTGTGCAAAAATCTTAGGCCACTAGTATTTTCACCAACAAAAAATGGTTTTAAGTTGGTTATTTCTATTTTTGCGGTAGCGTATCAGTTGGAAATATCAGTTTATATTTCCAAACATTATTTTTGTCATTAATTGTAATAATGAAACGAGATAATTGTCTGCACAAGGAGTCTGACAACAGCCAGTGCTCCACACAGAGATCTGATCTGATCATCATCCAGTCTGTCTGG
>JAUMHE010000046.1:11737011-11750403 GCA_032359235.1 Enteromius mattozi
GACATGAAGTAACAGAACAAACTGAGACAGACTAAATCCAGAAGAACTGTGGCAACGTCTCCAAGATGCTTCAAAAATCCTACCTTCTAACATGCTGGTTTAGTGTGCAAGTAATATTAAAATAGAAATCCATGTGTTTTGGTACTTTCATGAATGCATGTCGAAGACTGACAGGGAAGAGAATAATTTTTTCATAAAAACAAAAAGTATTCTTGCAGCTTCGTAACATGAAGGTTGATGTCCCTTAAACTATTTTATCAATGTCCTTTCTGAACATGTTGTGTTGCTGTCTATGCAGGGGCAGAAAGTTCTCGGATTTGTTCTAAAGATGAACAAAGGTCTTACGGGTTTAGAAAAACATGAGGGTGAGTAATTAATGTCAGAATTTTCATTTTTGGCTGAACTATGCCTTTAATTTAAGCTTGAGATGGCACAGACAAATTCTTAACGAGCTAACATGTTATTTATCCAGAGGAATGCTTGAAATCACAAATTTCTTTTAAAAAAGCACCTTATCAAACTGGAAAAGGCATCATTTCCATAATGTGAGATGACGATGTGACTCAGAGCAAGAGGCCAGAAGAGAAAGGGATGAAAGACAGAGTGAACACAGAGAGGGCTTGAGGGAGGGATGATGTCAGCGTGTGCCACAGCCTCTGGGCATCAGAATGTGTTGAATGACTGTTGGCCTGATCCCAGATCAGATGCTTTGCTGTCAACCTAATCCTCTGTAAATATTACTGTGGAAAGACTGAGAGAGAGAGGAAAAGCTACGTGACTCTATCTAAGTATCCATAGAAGCTATAACGTACAAAGCCATAGTCAAAGACATGAGATTACAAATCATATGGTTTTAGAAGACTTGAAGGCTAAGTAATATATTTAAGTTCCTGTCGTATGAAAAAAGCAGTGTGAACACATCTCCTTTTGTCCTCCCTGGAACAAAGAAATGCAAACGGGTTTTATGAAGATGAATAAATTCTCACAGATCTGGATTTTTTTGGGGGGTGAACCACACCTTAAAAATCATCTCCAAGTGGTCAGTTACAGCATTGGTTTTTATTCAAAACACTAAAAAACTGTGGTCGGGCGAGCCTGATCTCACAGCAATTTGTACTTATTTTATGGGGTGGCTAATTTGTAAGAATTCGTACAACCTCACTCATACAAATTTATATGTTTTTAGCTAAAACATACAATTTCACGAGTTGCACAATACGTATGAATTTGTATGAATGGCCTACACCTAAACCTACCCATCACCCAAATCTTACAAAATCGTATGAGTAAGGTTGTACGAATTTGTAAAAATGACCCACCTCATAAAATATGTACAAATTAGCCATGAGTTAGCACTGGCCCTGACCTAATCTCAGTCTTCACACCAACAGATGCATATGGCATACTTCAGAAACACTTTCTAAGTCGTTGTCTGATTGGTTGAATTATACCAGATTTCTGGAAGATGTGTGTGTTGCGTTCTTTAATGTTCTGCCTGGAAACAAAGATGCCATGACGCCAAACTCCCTCATTAAAGATGAAAGTTGTCGTGTTTAGAACTGTGACGACAAGCGCTTATCAGGATCAACTGAACGCTGGTTTTTCAAATGTATGTGCAATATTTACATTTCGTGGCATAGAATCTCTAAAAGTTTAAGCCTGAGAGTTTTACACACTGGTCTGTTATTGTGGCGAGATTACCACGCCCTGAAACATGACGCGGAACATAACAAACTGTGATTGGTTGCTTGACATGTCGTCAAACGGTCTCATGGGCGGGTCTTGGCCAAAGAGCACTACCATGCATTCCAGACCTTCAGCTGTCAGACTAGTCCTGACCAAACTACCCAATGGGCCTCAGTATGGCTTAACAATTAACAATTAAATACAAGACAAAGCAAAAAATTTAAAAATCTACAAAAAATATATATATATATACTGTATATATGTTTTTTATTTCACCATCCTTGCCAACAAGGATTCTGACAGTCTAGAATATATGAGGTAGCCTAATTTTTAAAAGTGCAATTTTAAGACCTAGAAAAGTCATATAAATTAAGAAAACTAATATTTATACATATATTATGAGCATACATTTTAATTTATTCCAATTTTTTTTTAAAATATAAAAACATTTATGAATATTCTTATAAACAACTGGGCCTTTAACTATTGTTCTTGACAATTGCAGCTTTGGAGTCAAAAAGGCTAAAAACTACTAATATAAACGATTTAAAGCCATGGCAGAAAGGTCAGATATTAAGGAAATGACATCCCCAAATGGATGAAATAATCAAACACTTGACCTCTTTCACTCTAGAGGTGATGCTACACAGGGTTCTCTTGTGTATTTGCATCACTAAGCTTTACGAGCACAACCGTGTCTGAGCGTCTGAGGGAATTATTAGTATGTACGAGCTTGAATGTCTTTTTTGACCTACGGGAGCTCCGCAGATGCTAGGAGGAAACGAATATTAAAATCAGAGGGAAAGTGCATGCATGCAGCGAGTGTTTGTATGCTATAATAAAGAAAGACTTCATTGTCTCTTCCATTTATATGTTGTCATTTTCTCTCTCTTTCAGTTAATAGAGTCACCAATTAGAGCTAAAGGCCGTCAGCCCTGCAGTCATATCCTCTTGTGAGATGATGGGAGGAGAAGAGATGAGTGGAGAGGATGGGAGGGGGGTCGAGGGAAGAAACATCACTGAACACCACCACAATCTAAGCTTCAGACCCTTCTAGAAAAAAAGCTTTTCAGTATCTTCAATTATACATACTTCAACATATGGAGACAACAAATGCTGGGGGATGATTATGCAAATAAGAGCCAATTATACATATAGGCACCATGTGTACATATAACGAGACCCTCCATTTTGTTCTTTTTTGTGCTTTATAATCAAAAAATAAAAATATTTAAATTATCTATTTTGTTTTACTTTTTTATGTTCTGTTCAGATTTGAACAGAGACCTCAGCGAAGAAATGAATTTCTAACTTTTTTCTTCTAATTCTTATAATGTGTTCCTCTGATATCATTAAAACCCAGCAGTTATTACTGAATCTGTATGCCTCTGTTTTATCAAAAAGCAGACATGCACTTCTCAGAAATATGACTGGTACCAATTAAAGCACTGCTGCTGCATCTGTTTGGGGCCAATCTGACCTCAGCAAAAACTTCATATAATCAAACATCCAAAATAAACAACTGCGAAGACTGTGTTTGTGAAAACTGACTTAACTTTTGTTTCTGTTTTATATCTGTGGTCTCTGAAAACCCAAAAGTCATTTGATGTACACTGTTAACATGATTTTACAATTATTTCAGTATTTTATTTCTAATTTAATGCGTTACTAGCAATTTCTGAGTAAAAAAAAAACTTGCCTGTGGTGACATTTATGCAAAATTACATTGCTTTGGTTCTTATGGTATACTGTATGTTGTGACAGTTTCAAAGTGAAATTTTCATTGAGTGGCGCTAAAAGTGTATTCAGTTTTTTTTGTTTTTTTTAACAGATGAACATGAATCTGGCAACCAGTGCAGTACCAGGTGAGCTACCAAGCAAGTTTACAACTTCAAAAAAGCCATACACTCTCAGAAATAAAGGAACAAAAGCTGTCACTGGGGTGGTACCTTTTCAAAATGTACATGTTTGTACCTAAAGGGTCCATTTTGGTACCTAAAAGGTACATATTAGCACTTAAACTACATATTTTAAACTAATAGGTTGGTAGCTCACCTGGTACTGCACTGGTGAAAACATGATAAAATGTTGCCAGATTCATATTCACCTGTTTAAAAAAAAAATATATATATATATATATATATATATATCTGAAGTGAATCTGGGTGCCTGAAGTGCCTTTTATTTATTTATTTATTTTTGTAAATTTTGCTTATGATCAGTTCTCATAGGATAATGAAAAGTCATGAAATGCCACCCTGATGGAGGTTGAGAGACATGTACTCAAAATTATTCTGCCTTATGAGATTTTCTAGTACTTGAAAGCAGCATCTTACAATTCAAGCTCATTCAAGATGGTGGGTGGAGTTGAATAAATGTTACCAAAAAATTTAGACTGTCATTTGATTACAATTTATCACAGACTAAGAAACAATCTGCAGCAACAATTCAAAAGTAGTCCAGTTCCAGAGGAACTTGTACTTGGCAACACTAAACTTCTAAAATCATCTAACTGCGTAAATGATGTTAATGGCAAAATTGCGCACATGCTTTAGTAATTTATTTGCATTAAATTATTGTAACACATTAAGGATTTTGAATTTGTGCTATGTGTTTGTTACTGTATAACTCATGTTGTTTGCTTAGCAACATGCTAGCACCAAAGTAAACTGAAATGGATTATAAATGTCCAATATTATGCACTTCTCATGAGAAACAGCATATGTTTGTAACGGATGGGTGGATGAATGTACAGCAGAGTTATTATCTTCCAGCAAGGTTGCTAGTTTGGAACAGAGCCTGAGAGTTTCATTGGGACTCAACCAGAATGTTATCTTCCGCATTAGAATTTTCAGATTGGGTTGGAAATGGTTTGAATTACTAAGACAGTAAACAAATGCACTTGTTTCACAGGTACTTTCACAGGTACGTTTACAAGTCTGTTCTGTTCAAAACACGAAACTGTCTCATCCCCTCACTGCCCGAATGATGAAACAACAAACAACAAAATCTTCCTCCAAAGTCTGAAACATCACAAAAAATGTACTGCATGATACAAGTTTATACAAAAATCATAAATAATAAAAACGCAAAGATGAATAATTCACATATTTGCCTCCTTCTGGTGCTCAGCTTCTTGCTACGGGCAAAGACTGTGCTCTCAGAAAACTGTACCACCTCGGCAGCTTACTGGGAGTGCTAGATAAAGATTTGGAGACAGTGTTTATATAAATACTAATGCAAGGTAAACGCATGTGTGTAAAGTGGAGGGAATGGTGCCGTGAGCTGTCTTACTGCTGTGTGAGGAAGTGCCGTTGAATCTTATACTTCATATTCTGTCAACAACGGCAACCTACATACGCAGGCTCACATTTAGAAAAGGGAGTGCAATGCTTCCACAAATCATGTCTTTTTAAATGAACAAAGAAAATTCAGTTTGATAAATGAAGCATTGACTGCTATAGGATTTCTGGAAACTCACAAATAGTATGGGTTTTGTTGAACTTTCAGTCTAAGCTCATCTAAGCATTAATAGTGGATGATAGCTTCAAAAACACAGGCACACACACACACGTTGGTTTTTGTGATTTATGGGGACTCTCAATATGCGTAATGGTTTTTATACTGTACAAACTGTATGTGCTATTGCCCTACACCTACCCTAAACCAACCCATCACAGGAAACTGTGTGCATTTCTAGATTTTCAAACAAACACCATTTAGTATGTTTTTTTAAGCCTTTTGAATTATGGGGACACTGAAAATGTCCTCATAAATCACCTTCATATTGTAATACCTATGTCATACCCATGTCATTATGCAAATGTGTGCCTTCTTAAATCACATAAACATGCACACACACACAATCATATTTACTATTTTACTAATTAAGTGCTTAACGACTATTTTATGAATAAGACGTTTTTTTTATTTATGGTTACGTATACATCTGGGAGCATGAGGCAAGGGAGGCAGTGCCTCTTCAAAATAAGAAAAAATAAAACAATGCAAATATTACAAAATATAACACTAAAAAGTGCATAAATCACTCGCTTTTCATAAAATATACTGTGCAACAGCGACACCAGCAAATAAAATTATAATGGGAGTTTGCGTCTCTCTTGCCTCCCCTGAGCCCATTGAGTTTTAACAGACCTCAATGGTCTGTTTGGTGGGGGGTAATTGAGAATGAATGGGGAAAAGTCATGTGATCCATCATGATATGATTGGATGTGACTGGTTATGATCGGCTGTGATTGGTTTAGAGTGATAAATCCCGCTTCTTATGTTTGTGACGAATCAGTTTGAATGAACATCTTAATGGCGTTAATAGAAAGACTAATAAAAAAAAGTAAGTAGAACCACTTTGTTACATCAAAATAAAACTTGAAATGGTCTGAAAACATGGTCTGTGGCAGTTTGTTAGTGAGTAATACGTTTTCTGAAATTGAAAGTAAATCTCTGTCTGCACTCTTAAAAATAAACTTACTTCAAATGGTTCTTCACAGTGATGCCATAGAAGAACCATTTTTGGTTCCACAAAGAACCATTCAGTCAAAGGTCCTTTAAAGATCCATCTCTTTCATACCTTTTTATAATCTGAAGAACCTTCTTTCACCACGAAGAGCAGGGATGTCAATCATTAGAGAAGTACGTACAGGAATATTTGGATGTAGCGTATTACTCAGACTTGCCCGACTGCGTGCCACTCAAATCTCGGCTGATCCGTGAGGGTAACCGGTCATCGCTTGCCGACTTTTTAGACTTTGCCTTGTCGGCCATGGGTTCCGCGTTCACTGTGGGAGTCACGGAGGAGGAACATGACTTTAGCGTTGTGTCTGCAACTGAAATGCCGGACGCACCGGAACGCGTCCACAATATGGCGGCGACGATGGGAGCTGATTGCTTAATGGCGGACATCATGGCGCACCGTCATGTCACAGCTCCCAGCGACAGGCCCAGTCAAGTCATAGTTGATCCTCACCAGCCAAGTCAAGTTACTGCTGATCTCCAGGAGCCACACCCATCCACTACAGCTCTTCATAAGTTAAGTACTAACTTCATAGCTCTTCACAATTCAAGTAAAACAATTTCTGATCCGAACGTGTCAAGCCGAGTCACTGTTGATTCTTGTATGCCAGAGCCACTGTACAAGATGGCCGCCAGCCCAGAGCCACTGCACAAGATGGCCGCCAAGTCAGAGACACAGCCGCTGCACAAGACGGCTGCCGTTCCTAAGCCTTCTGCCAAGATGGAATTCAAGCCACAGTCTTCATCCTCCACGGATGCTACGTCAGCATAGACACCAGGACACCAGGGCTATCAGTTCGCACCATTGAGACCTCTCCTTGTCCTGCCATGGCTATTGAGGCCGCTTCTGAGCCCTTGTCACATCTCCTTCCAGTCACAGAGGCCATTGAACTCTTGACTTCCAGAAGGGCCGCCATAGAACCCTCGCCTTGCCCTGTCACGGCTATGGAAGCCATTTCTGAGTCCTCGTCCTGCCCTGTCATGGCCACGGCCCTCGTTTTATTGTAAACAACTAGAAGCCGCTCCATCAGAGGGCACTCCACCCCGGACTGCCAGTGTTCCCCTGTCTAGTCAGTTGTGTCTCCGCCCCCTTGTTTGTCACTATGGTTTTTGATTAGCTCCTCCTCCCTCATCATCTCGTTCTCTCGTTATCATGTGTATTTAAAGAGTTGTTTGTGTTACAGTCTCAGCCGAGCATTGAGTTAATCTCATGTTAAGCATTTCCTTGTCTTGCCAAGTCTTGTGTTTTGTTTTGCCCGTGTACCAACCTCTGCTTTGTTTTGGATTTTTGCTCTGTCTTTGCCCCTTTGGATATTGTTCGCCGATCGACCGACCCTTGCGGGGTCTGTACCGGACTACTCTTGCGTATGCCTCCACCATTCCTGTTTGCTGTCATCTCGACCCCACCTGTATGACCATGTATTTCAATAAAGCCCCGCGAATGGATCCGCACGTCTCAGTCCCGTTTGTTACAGTGAGCTATTTAAAAATAAAGCTGAACATAAGTTCAACAATTAAGAAAATGTTTAAATTGTAACTGTGGTGAGTTATTATTTTGGAATAAATGTAAAATGCTTAAAAAACACTTGATGAGAATCATACTTGGCCTTAAATAATAAAATATATTAATTATACAGTTAATGTAAAAATATAAAATAGAATTGCTTTTTTTTTTAGTATTGTTTAACCAAGAAAATGTGACAGGGATATGAATTTACATTTGATTTAAAAAAAAGATAATCTCAGAACACTGCACACCACTGATTTACTGTACGTACATACATTAATGTATTGTTTAAGGTTAGCTAAAACGTATCCGTTAGGTTACCTCTTTTTTTAAGTGTTACATCTTATTTGAAGTTGAGGCACAGGGGAGACACATGCCTCCCAATGTTCAAATGAAACCCACTACATGTTCATATTTGCTTTTTTGTATCACTCATTTCTTTCTTCTCTCACCCTCCAGTCTTTTCTCTTTCAACTCTTTTAGCATGAAATGCCTGAATGTTGAAAGCGCAGACAGAGCTGCAATTACTTTCTGTAATATTTTTAAAAAGATACTGGTGCACTTGTAGGCAGGACCACTATCAAACCAAAAAACACTAGTACAGTTACAAAAATATAATCAAATCACAGTTTATATTATCTCCAGTACTGTATCAGCTATACTCACAGAAACCAAACTCCAAACCCCTACCCACTGCAGACTGCCAACTTCACATAAAAATTAATTGGATCCCACTAAAGGTGTCCGCCATGACCATTTCCACCAATGCAATTGAAGTTTTTTCTTCTTTTCTCCCTCTCTGTTTAATGGCGAACGGCCGGAGAGATAGAGTAAGTCTCAAGCACAACGTCAAAGCTTTACAGTTCAACTAATCCAATTTCACCCACAGACAAATCATCTCTGGCCATATACAGGTTTTAATAGGAATCTTTTAGGGGGTTCCATAAAAGCCATTCAATGGTGCCGAATATCCAGTTACAGTGATTTTTGCGCATGGTGGGGGAAAGACTGTCACCTTCCCTTTGGCTAAACCCTGCATGTACAGCATATGGGAAAGGACAATGACATCTGGCAAAAAAAGCATTTGAACATAATAGAATTTTCTGGAACACTAAGAGACAATAGCTCTGTTCCAAAACCTAATGAGCTTCTTTCCTAGATAGCTTATATTTGGTTAGGAGACCTATGAGAACAAAGCAATTTTGGTGTTATTAACGTCAAACCAGGTGTGGTGTATCTCGACAAACCAATTTTGAAACATGAATGTGTGAGTGAGATTTGACAGCTATGGCAAGTACCAAAATTTTCAGTGAATGACAAACACATTTGGAAGAGTTGGAATAGGGTGCCCTTTATCATTAGCTAATGTAAAACTCTAATGCAATGAACTATAAGAGCTATGAGCCTTCTGTGCATCTGTTTGTGTGGATTGGTGTTAATAGAGTTACTCTAAATCAGTCACTTGATGTTCTATTTCAGTTAAGATGTTGCCTTAGAAAGTAGCTGCCTATGTAGACAAGAAGACAATGTACTAGGGTTTGGAAAAGAGCCAATATCATGATTTATTCTCAAAAGAATTGGAGTATCTTCTGCTGAAAATGCTGACTCTTTATAGACCAATAAAATCCTACAGCATATTAATCTCCCAAATATCTTCTATAAATTCTCCCTACAGAGTAAATTAAAGACAATACACTTTGCAGCACAAATTACTTTCCTATATTTTTTAGGAATGCAAATTATGTTTTTCTTTGTGTTGTTTTAGTTTGCCAACATCTTCTTACATATAAATATATTTTATGATCTATTACTGCAAATCTACCATATTTATTTATATATGTGTCAAATTCATTCTGATTCATGGCAAAATATGAATCATGTTGTTTTATGAGTAATTTCAATAGCACGTCTGCAGCAGTATAACACACACACACACACACAAGCTGTTTAAACACTCAGGGGAATTTCGGCAATGATCAATCAATCACATGAATAATGTATTGGTTTCCATAATACTTGCAGTATGATGGACGGATGAATGGCTGGCTGGCTGGATGGATGGATGAACAAACTGATAAATGGATGGATGGATGAACAAACTGATAAGTGGATGAATCGATGTACAGATGGATGGATGGATGGATGGATAAACAAACTGATAAATGGATGGATGGATGGATGAACAAACTGATAAGTGGTCGGATGGATTGATGGATGGATGGATGAACACCTGATAAGTGGACGGATGGATGGATGGATGGATGAACAAACTGAAAAGTGGATTCATGGACGGCTGGGCAGATGGATGGATGGATGGATGGATTGATGAACACCTGATAAGTGGACGGATGGATTGATGGATGGATGGATGAACAAACTGAAAAGTGGATTCATGGACAGCTGGGCGGATGGATGGATGGATGGATTGATGAACACCTGATAAGTGGACGGATGGATGAACAAACTGAAAAGTGGATTCATGGACAGCTGGGTGGATGGATGGATGAACAAACTGATAAGTGGATGGATAGCAGGATGGATGGATGGACGGATGAACAAACTGATAAATGGATGGATGGCAGGATGGATGGATGGATGGATGGATGGATGAACAAACTGATAAGTGGATGGATGGATAAACAAACTGATAAATGGATGGATGGATGGGCGGATGGATGGATGGATAAACAAACTGATAAATGGATGGATGGATGAACAAACTGATAAGTGGATTCATGGACGGCTTGGCGGTTGGATGGATGGATGGATTGATGAACACCTGATAAGTGGACGAATGGATGGATGGATGGATGAACAAACTGATAAGTGGATGGATAGCAGGATGGATGGATGGATGAACAATCTGATAAATGGATGGATGGCAGGATGGATGAATGGATGAACAAACTGATAAATGGATGGATGGCAGGATGGATGGATGGATGAACAAAGTGATAAGTGGATGGATGGCAGGATGGATGAATGTATGAACAAACTGATAAGTGGATGGATATCAGGATGGATGGATGGATGGGTGTACAAACTGATAAATGGATGGATATCAGGATGGATGGATGGATGAGTGAACAAACTTATAAGTGGATGGATGGATGGATGGATGGATGGATCGATAAACAAACTGATAAATGGACGGATGGCAGGATAGATGGATGAACAAACTGATAAGTGGATGGATGGATGGCAGGACGGATTGACGAAAACCTGATAAGTGGATGGATGGATGTATGGATGAACAAACTGATTCACGAGTTCACGCTTCCTCATTAATGAATGGAATGAATAAAGCAAATTTGGCGTGCTGTCCGGGGAGCGAGCCTGGAGAATCGGCAGACTCCGAACCCTAGCGGCTTGAACCCTAGGCAAGGTTTAGAGGTTCGGTGTCTGGCTCGATCTCCGTCTGCCCCCCCTGGAGCTAAGGAGGAGATGGGGAGGAGGAGGGGTGCACAAAAGCGAGATGCGGAAGTAAGGAAAACAGGTGTATTTATAGTGGGAAGGAAGAATTTGATTGGGCGATCGTAACGAGGAGATTGATTAGATGATGCGGTGCCAGCCGCGATTAATTCGTCCAGCGATCCTCCCGAAACTATGTTATTATCAAAACATTCACTAAGTGAATGTTTACATGGATAGACGGATGGATGGATGAACAAACTGATAAGTGGATGTTTGCATGGATAGATGGATGAATAAACTGATAAGTGGATTCATGGACAGATTGATGAACACCTGATAAGTGGATGGATGGATGGATGGATGGATGAACAAACTGATAAGTGGATGGATGGTAGGATGGATGGATGGATGGATGGATGGCAGGATGGATGGATGAACAAACTGATAAGTGGATGGATGGATAGATAAACAAACTAATAAGTGGATGGATGGATAGATGGATGAGCAAACTTCTAGGTGGGCGGATGGATGGATGGAAAGATGGAAAGAAAGACTGATTGACATATGGATGGATGTATACAAGAATAGACAGATAGATTGAATAAATGGTAGAGAAATGTATGAATGGATAGGGGATTGAAGGATATATAGATGGATAAATAGGATAACTGAAACCACCTGAGAAAATTATGTTTCTATTTTCTCTTCATAGACAAACACACACACACACACACACACACTTACTTGCTTCCTTTGGCTTCTGCTGTGCTTAATCATGCTTTTTATGGGCTTGGGTGATCCAGCATGGCACAGTTAAAACCCCTGCCAGACAATAAGGTCCTGATTATATGCCACTGCAGTTATGAAACTCTTCTTCAATTAAGCTAATATGATCACCTCTGATAATACCCACTTTTGCCTCTAATGAAGAAGAGCACTACAAAAACAAAACGCAGCATGAACCATTTCCTCTTCCCCCTGTGATATTCAGTTTGTGCTGAAATGCAAACATCAGGAATATGTATGAAAATCAGATTAAGCATCAAGTGCTCTGTGTAATGTATTCATTAAACATGTGCCATACATCTCAAACACAATGCCAAACGTTTTCTGCATTGATGTCCGTCGCCACTGCATTTATATTCACAAGGGTTTGGAGACAAAATGAATACATCACTTTGTATTTATGGATCTATGGCGTTTGACCTTGTCTCGGCCTGTATAAATAGCTTTTGCAAGAAATGGCTTTTGAAAAAAAGATTTTTCAAAACAAAATAGCTACCCACCCACCATGCTTTAATAATGTCTTGCAGTAAATAAAGCAGCAACAACCCATGCCATTTATCTTGATTTGTTGTGGTTAACTACTACTGTGTTACACAATCTGTATTTTTACAAAAACCTTGGGCTGGCATGATAAATTAGCATAAACAAGCTATTAATGTGACAAAACAAAAAGTTTTAGAGTGAAACTTTAGTTTTTACATGTTAGCTCTGGCATTGTTTTGGCATCCAGTATGTCTCCCCTTAAAGTGCCCCTATTATGGGTTATGAAAGATTCATATTTTGGTTTTGTGAGTTCCTAACAGCTGGTTGATTCAAACAATTTCATTGTCTTATAATATGCATTTATTTGTACTTTACTTGCACAATGACTCTCAAATGATACATTTTTCCAAACCCCTCCTTTGTGTGATGCTAATCTGTGGTGATTGGTCGATTGGTCCCATTGTTGGTCTCATGCCATCATGCATGTAATGGCTGATAAAGCAGTGTTTGTGAGTGCAGTGCTGCTTTGTGTACAGCATTACAGAGGAAACCGGTATTTTACCACTTTAATAGCGGCACCTAGTGGCAAAGAATACATTTGCATTTTCATTCAGACCAATGTGAAAAGACCAATTTGGGCAGTTTGCTAATGTTTCACGTTGATGTCAACATGAAAAGACTTGCGATTAATTTAAAAAACGAATCATTTCAATGATTCAGGGTCGACTTTCTTTTGAGAGACAATAACTTACATACACGGTGCACTTTCAGATTTTAGAATCCAGGGTCACCTTCAAAAAATTAACTATGGTTTTATTATAGGAAAAGTGTAGTAATCATGGTGCGCTGATTACCGTTTATAAAGTTTTACTAAAAATACCATGGTTAAAATATGGTTAGTGTAGCAAACACTGATCTATAATAGAGAACTGGATAGCTCATGACGTCATATAAGTGAAGCCGCCGCGCCGCCATATTGGTATTCC
>JAUMHE010000046.1:11750503-11775018 GCA_032359235.1 Enteromius mattozi
TCACATACACCTAGGATGCTTCAAAGGTGAGTAAAAGACAGGATCATTTTCATTTTTGGGTGAACTATCCCTTTAAGTATTGTATAAACAAGCTAGCATGTGTTACAATGTGCCAAAAGAAACAACAGTTTTGTAGCTTCTTGTGTGATTTGCTTGTATTTCTGCATTGCGTATGTTAAATTTGTGCAAATATATTTAATAAGACACCAAGATGGTAATGCCAGTCTGTCTTTCTGTTGTATTTCGATTGTACAGGTAGCATTTAATTTAGGCTTCACTTTTGAGTTTGTTTATCATATTTGATGTGCTCTTTGTATGTGTTGCTCATATGTGAATAAAAGCCTAAATAAAATCTGTTGTTATTATTATTATTGGAATAATTCACCCGAAAATGAAAATGTTACTCACGCTCTATGAGTTACTCAAAACCTCTATGAGTTACAAAACTACAAAAACTAAAAGAACAAAAAGATAATTTGAAGAATGATGGTAATTAAACAGTTGTTGGGCCCTATTGACTTCCACAGTATTTCTTTCCCTACAACAGAAGTCAATGGGGACCAAAAACTGTTTGGTTCTTAAAAACCCTTCAATATATCTTCTATGTTCAACATAAGAAAGAAACTCACTCGACATGAAGTTTTTTAAAATGATCTTATACCCTAAAATATGTTTTGCAACTTGCATTGAAAATGAATACCGCATATGTGTAGGTAATTTATACTTGAAAAGACAGTAGTTTGCCACAAACATGCTCGGTAGCCTCATCGTCATACAATACACATAATAACAAATCACCTTACCGAGTGTATGAAAGAAACCTGCATGTGTGTGTGTGTGTGTGTACTGGAGATAAGTGCAGGAGTGTATGGAGGGTGTTTACCTGCCTGGCTGTTGTGTCGAGGTAATGGAGGCTCCTTATCGTGTGCACACAGAGCTCAGAGTACCGGGGACACAGACTCCCTCCTGACAACAGCATCTTCACACGAACACACACACACCGTACGCAAGCAACAGATTTATTGGGGTGAAAAACAGCATGCTGTCTGCCTTCGCACGTCTGTGCATGTGCGGAAGTTGCTTAAAGTTTGTGTTTACTTGCTACCATGTTTTTGAGGACTTTAATGATTACATTTTTAATGACTCATGTTTTTAGCTCGAATGAAAATGAGAATGAGAATTTTGGCTCTTGAAAAATTCAGCCGTAAACTTTACAGTATGCGCAATGAATGGCGGAATTAATGCAAACGATACTACATTTAATTTATTTTTGCGTTTTATGTTAACTTGACACACAGAATTTGGAAAAAATGGTGCTCTGTATGTGTGAATCTGTATGTAACACTTGACACATAGGCACAGTAAGAGTCCACTGGTTAGCAGTTAACACTAATATGCAAATAATGAGGGTGGACTGGGATCCCCTATCGCCATCATGCCCTTGAGTGGGCCACTTAATCCCAGGTTGCATCGGGGGACTGAACCTGTAATAAATGCACTTAATCTCTGGATAAGAATGCGTCTGCTAAATAACATAATAGCAGGTCCATGGGGCATTAAATTCAATGTCAAATGGGGAATGTCAAGCTCTATTAAGACTGATCCATAGGAGAAGGGAAAGCAGGCAGAATAGCAGCTTTTACAAAATGGTTGGATTCCAGGTGGCCCAACTACGAGGAAGATGTGTTAAAATGATTAAATATTTAGGAGGTACATTGATGAAATCATGTAATACTGATGACTAGAGTTATGATGCTGAAAGTTCAGTTTTGTTATCGCAAGAATAAATTACATAGTAAAATATATTCAAATAGAAATTAGACAGCCATGGATGGTCATGTAAAGTCCATGCACCCAAAATACCAGTGTGTTTACTGTAATATTCTGTATTTTATGGGAAACCAATGCACAACAGCACTTTAAAGCCAAATGGATGTGACAGAAACGGTCTCCCAGGATAATGAAAGTTCTCTGAATGTTCTGTTCTGTTATTGAAGGCTCTTCAAAAAGACAATCATACCAAATCAAGAGCACACTCCTCCATGGTCTAAACAGCCCAGGCCATTTGAGTAAAGACGTTGCATTGGGAAAGATTTGACAGGTGACATATTTGGATGCATCAACACACAGTCCAACTCCACATTTCCCAGAGGGCCTCAGTGACAGGAAGACTCTTCTCACTGTCACTCCACTCACGCTATCTCTCTTTTCTAGGGACAAATCACATTGCCACACACACACACACATACATCAGCACAGCTGTGGGTGAGATTTTCTGGACTAATGGCGTAGAGTTTGAGAGTATGTGTGTGTGTGTATGTGTGTGTGCTCATTTTTCATTGTATCTCCTCAGAGAATGAAGCAAGACATTCTGAATGAAATTAAATGTGTGCATGAGAGATTGTGTGGGTTTAAATGGATAGTTCACCCAAATTGAAACATTTTTGCATTTATTTATCATTACGTCATTTTCAATGTGACTTTATTCTGTGAAACACAAAATATTGCTGAATGTTCATGCTGCTCTTTTGTATATGATTAAAATGGATGGTACTGGAAATGTAAAGATATAAAAATGACCATAACATAGTCCATATGCACTATATTTTAAGTCTTTTTGAAGTCATATGCTTGTTTTGTGTGACAAAACAATGCAGAAGTTTATTATTTGGGTCAATGACAAATAAAACAGTGCAAAATAAAGAAAAGAACAAATCTTCTTTATAATATAGTTAAAATGCATGTGAGAAATTCTTAGAAATGTATTTGAGTTTTGGTTCATTTTAATTATTATTATTATTTTTATTACACAATTTAACCAAATTTTATCATTTTGAAATGTAATGACCAAGTTATGTATTAACTACTATCAAATTTTCATTTTTTCAAAATTAAAAGTAAATTTATACATTTATAATGATTTATTATAAATATTATTAGGGGTTTTGGGAACTGATATTTTACCACGTAATGGAACTTTGCCTTATAAAAATGTCAAAATATAAAAATTTTAAATCTATTAGTTATTTTAGCCTTATTGTATTTATGTATACTGTCATTTGTCATATATTGTCATAGATTCTTAAAGGTCTAAAATTATTTGTGTTTGCATTTTACAAATTGGATCACGGAAATTGTACTGCCCTCACAATATGGACTTCACCCCTTTAATTTTCACCATTAATTTTAGTGCACAAAATAAAGTTTTTAAACACATTTTATGAATGACAAAAAAAAAAAACAATGTCATTGACCCATTTACTCCTGTGCAGTAGGTCTAAGTTCATCTTTACACTTATGCATGTTACATAATAAAGTCTTCTATGATTAAACTACTGTTTCACTATGGCACAAAACTTCCTCTGCACTGAAACACTTCACTTGCTGCATTCAAAGTCACTGTAAAGTCTGTGTGTCCAAGCTGATATTTAGTCTTACAAAACTTTGCTCCTGTTTCTACCTATCTGAGAAGAACAGACCTGCCTCTGGGAAAGGAATCCAAGCAGTAGTCACAGAGCTTAGCATGAAAGTTGGTGAGGATATGGGAAACAGAAAAGAATTACAGCTTATCCACTGCAAAATCCAAATTCACAGACTGCGTATATGAGTGTATCAGGACTTTAAATACAGCAGACAAATACAGTATTATGTATATGTGTGCTATTAGCATCAGCACCGCATATATACACACACATACACACACTGTGAATTTGTCTAATTTTCAGTTTATTCATCAAAGTATGTGTGTATCCACATTTCAAAAATACCATTGTGCAATGATGGTCTTTGGAAATGTTCCATGGTAGCGCCACAATAGTCTTTGAGGTTCTTTTGAAAGAAATCAGCTTAAGGTGGTTAAGTGGTTTCCCATCGTGTCCAAGTCTGGTCTGTTCTATTGGTTTTAGAGGAGATTTGGGCACTTGTCAGCTAGTCTAACTGGAAAACTTCAGTGTTCAGTTGATCTACTCAGTCAGTCAACTGGTTTTTCAGCTGAAGTCCAGAATAATAGACATAAACAGAACTTTCTGAAGCATCCGTTAAATGTACTTTTAATGGAAGTACACAAATTTGTCCGGTATTATATAAAATATCTTAATTTTTATATTCAGTTTAAGCTGTTTTCTAAGCAGAATGTTATATAAGTGACATGATATGGAATACATAATACTTGTACCATAACTGCGTCATGTGTCAAAAGCAAACAGGAACCATTATAATCAATAATTCTGCCTGTTTTGACATGGCAAGTCACTGATAGTAAACAGATACAAAGTTATATCACACAGAACACATTTTTGCATTTAGACATGAGGTTTGTGGAATGAAAAAAAACAAAAACAGGTGAAGACATGCTTGTCTTTAACTAGAGCTCTGCTGTTACAGCCTGACGCAGTTCTCATTTTTCAATCCTGTGCAGCATTGTTTAAAGTGCACCTGCACAGTGCGCTTTAGACCATGCGCTTAGATCGTTAAAATAGAAAAAAAGGTTATTTTGAGCCCAATCTCACAGCAATTCGTAAATATTTTACAAGGTGGCAAAATTGTACAAATTTATATGACGTCTGTAGCATTTTAGCTCATTATGGGAAATGTATATAAATAATTACTATTAATTATGATTAATTGCAATTATTTATATCAGCTGCCAATAGTAACTGTAGCAGAATTACCATCAACTAATCTGTTCATTCAGCGAACATATAGTGTAAGTTCATATAAACCTTCTTACAGTATCACTGCATTAGAGCATGTAGCAAGGGTCCAAATCATAAAGGGACATTCCTTTGCAAAGGCAGAATCAGAAACTCATGTAATTTGTGCAAAAGTTTTATTAACTCTATGTTAACTCTCATAACTAAACACACGTATAAATCCACGCACACAAGGGGAAAGTGCAAAGAAGGCTAAAAGGTAAACCATTAGGAAAAGCCAAAATTGAAGTTATGAAAAGAGAGTCAGTTGACCACCTGTAAAACCATCAGTGCCGTTCAGAACGGGTTCCATAACTAATACTAAATACTGTTTCGTTTAGTTATATGTATGATACTTGCATTGCCTCGTTGGCGAGGATCCGATGCAGTCTCGAAGTCCTGATGGTTCCAAGGTTTTTGATTGGCAATCATGTTCTTTCTGGTTTGAAGAGCAATGAATTCCAAAGATGTCCTGACTCTGATGATTGGTAGAGGAAAGAAGAACTGAGAGAGTGATCTGTCGTGATCCGTGGATCTTGGGTAAATGAAAAATCAAGACCGCAAAGGCCTGGCTCAAAACTTAGGTGTTGCCGTGGAGCTAAATCCTCATCTTAGTGTCTCAAAAGACTGCAGACTGTGCTGCATCTAGGCCCCCACCAGGGTGTGGTTGCATCAGTCCCAGGGGCTTAGCCAGGAGACCAGAGAGATGGTGGGGGTCCAGCATCCAGAAAAAGTAAAAAAGTGAGGCGGGTCACCACCATGGGGCCTTTTGAAACACGTTTTGGTCACACCTCTTGTGGGTCAAAGAGCCAATAGTGTGTCGATCCTTTGGAGGGAACTTTTATGGCTCTTTGTTTCTAAGCATGGTAATTTGCATATGCACTGGATTGGAGGTTGATATACAAATTAGAAGTGATTCTTAAAACTCTGAATGTTGCAAAGATATAAACATGTAACATACACTCTCAATTAGTTCGTCTGAAGACGAGTCCTTAGATCCCAAACACGAAATGTTTTGATATTATAAGGTGATCTTAGCTAGTGATCTATCACAAACATGCATAAAACAGTGTACCATACACAAGACGATATACAAGGTCAATAACAATATACACAATGACCTAAAGGATTTGTGTTCACTCAAAGAAAGTTTTCCTGTGAATTAATTTAGGAAAAAGTCCATTGTCTTTTCAAAAGGAAGAACTAGACAGAGTTGCTTTGTTCACATTCCTTCAAGCAATACACCAGTGTTATCAGTCGGTTGCCATGGAATCAGAGGCCTGTTTTGCTGTTCCAGCTAGAGTGTCCACAAGCCCCTCCAGAGGGCACTCCATCCAGAACATCACCATCAATCTCAGATACTCCATTTCCCATAACACCTCATGCCTAGGAACTGACTGCACACACACTTGGTTCCTATCAGGAGGACTATTTAAGTCACACTCACATTCACCACATTGCAAAGTCTTGTATTTACCCCGGTTACATTTCTGAGCATTTCCTTTTTGTGTCTTGCTTTCCTGTGTGCTGATCTTGGTCTGTTCCACATTTTCTGATTGTTTGCTGCCTGCCCCGACTTAGCCTGGTATATCGTTTATGATTTTGGATTGTCTGTATTGTTCCTGACGCTGTTATTGACCCTGCCTGCCTGACTCCATTGTTACAACACCTTTCACGTTCAATGTAACTGTTAACATTATTAAGGGGTGCTTAGACATTCAATTCTTTATCTGACAGATGATATTTAAATTGCAGAACATGGCCTCTTTGGGTCTGAGCCAGTAAGAAACCAATTCGCAACATTACCATTAAAAGCTACAGACAAGTACCATTCAAATTTCTTCGAAACTTCACATGAGCTCCATCCAGCTTAAAACCGGACGATTACACACACTCACAGTGCTCATTAATGACAGTAAAATACTATGGCATTTAAGAGAGCACAGCTCTTTTAATGAGATGTACAGTAGCAGGGGACATTGTGTTGCAGTAAAGGTTAACCACTTCAGTCCGGATATCAACAACAAAAAAAAAAAAACACTGAAAACGAAGAAAAGAGAAGAAGAGGGCTGACACATCAAAGTATGTTCAGCCTTATAAATGCTAGAGTGTGAACTACTTTAAACTTTGCCTTTAAAATAGAAATAGAAAGACAGATGAAAGGAAATAACAGCATAAGGCTTTTATCTACACACCTATGAATGGGGTCAAGTTACGTAGTCTTACCTAGAACTTTCGTGAGTAATCCCTCTTCAAAAGAGAATCCCATAGATTAATGAACAGCAGATAACTTAGACACCTGTAAGACGCTTATGTCATTTTTCTCAAGATGAAGAGTCTTTTTTGAAATGCTACCGGGTATCAATAGAGCTCAAAGGTGACCGCATACTTTTCTACCACGGCATGGGTTACACAAGTATATTTCCATTCACTTTGTCTCTGGTATTTGAGAAATTCTTCAAACAGAGAGCTCTGAGCCTTGAACCAAAGCAGCCATCTTTGAGATAAATAAAAAATCTTTTATCATTTGATATAAAGTAAAAAGTATTTTTTAATTCTGAACAAAAAACTAAGCGTGACTTTTGTGAAGGGAATGAATGAATTGCTCATCCAATAAAGCACTGCACAAAGTAAAAAAGTTTTTAAAAGTAGCTTAATTGCTCACTCAAAAATGAAAATGCATTTATTCACCTTTAGAAGTAGATGACTTAATTTCTTCAGAAGAACATTGAAGATCATTATCTAAAATGCAAGTGAATGGGTTTGATAACTTTAACAGTCCAAAAAGCAGGTACAGGACATACAAAATTTGTCAATTTCTAGTAAAGCAGTAAGTCCCAAGAAGCCATGGTTTACAGTGAAAATACAACAGCTAAGGAGCATTGATAGGCACGACAACAGCTTCGAACACGGCTCAACCAATCAGAATCAAGGACCAGAACTATCCGTTTTATAACTATTTCTTAACAATGTAAATGTTACCTTGCAAATAAGTTTGTTTACAGGTTGTATAATTGTTGCAGCTGCAATATTTGCATCTAATAAAACTTAATCAGGTTAGATGCCACATTGATTTAGCACATACTGTGTAAAAGTCCTTGATTACATAATTTTTTACAACTTTCAAAACTGAACAACAAACAATTTCTTGATTTTTTGTTTGTTTGCTCTTCCATTTTTGTCTGCTGAACAGTCAGTACATTATTAAAGCGATTTTCGACCCGATTTTCCAGTCTGAACAAGTTGGCGCTAGTTGAGAATAGTCAGAACCAGATTAAAGCTGACAGATTCCATAGAAAACCGGGTAGTGTATCATGGTTACACACTTCGATTCATTAGCTTCAGACGTTGATTCTATCCAGTCGGAGGAAATCAAACATGTTTGATATTTTCAGCCGATTTTAGAACCCATTTGTTTTCATTTGTCGTGCATCTCCTAGCAACAAGGCTTATTGGAATAACTTTTAAAGTCTGGTGGTGTATGATGCTCGCTCGTGTAGTGTATGATGCCTATAGTGTTTTAAAAATCTGTTCAGTCGTGTAGTATTTGTTTTCATTCCTGTCATTAATTTTTATTCAAAAATTAAATCTAGTGCAAACCTGACTATGGTCTATAGTGCTTATTTGTGTCTAAATTGAGTTTTTTTTTCTTTTCTCTATAATGTGACATCTAATTGTGGATTTGTTCTTTATTTCTATAAATCCCAAACTACAAAATGAATCATAAGAACATCTGAATTACTTTAAAATACTGCATCTGACTTGAAACAGACACATGAATTACAGCACTGTGTAAGAAATACACATAAATGTACATTATTATTCAGTGCTAATCTTCCCCTCCAGTGAGCTGTTACATTTACATTTATTCAATTAACACATGCTTTTCCCCCCTAAGAGGACTTACAAATGAGTAAAATCACAGTTTACCAAAGCAGTTTACCACTTACAAAGCAGTTTACCATAATAGCAACAATATACTATTGGCAGCCAGAACTGATGGAGAACCAATTTAAAATGTTCATTACTAAATCAGACAATACTTATTCTTAAACCACCATCCTATACCTGTATTAGCATTGACTTTTTAAACACATCAGTTAGCTACCAACCAAATCTAAATACAAATGCATTACCAATTTAAAAAAAAGAACAACCTGTGCGACATTCAAAATATCTCCTTTTGTGTTTCACAGGTTTGGGTGAGTAAATGAAGACATAATTTTCATTTATGGGTGAACTGTTCCTTTAATAGAACAGATTATTTAAAACAAAGGGCTCAGTCTGTGCATTTGAGCGTCTGCCATTTTTTTACTTTTGACCAGCAAGAAAAGAAATGAGTCGCATATCGTCACGTCCCCTGAGGTTAAATATATGCACACATACATAAAACCGAGCTAGCATAAAATCACTAAAACAACAGGCACATGTCTCTGCCGAACACTTCAGGCACCAAGTCAAGCATAATCGCCCGATATGAGTAAAGCGCTTGTTTTATGTATTTGCACTTAAGCTCTATTCAGTCTAGATTAAAATGACTCTGAAACAATTTATCTTGGTTAGGAGTAGCCACAAAAATTTGCATTATGACAGGATTACAGTGTCTGCAAAATGAATTGAGTTCGACTGAATCAAGGGAGCTAAAGCTAAAAATACAGAAACTACCCAACAGGACATGCAGATGAGTTTTAGTTGAATCCTTTAGAATCAATTAGCATAAATTCAGTAAGGTTGTTATTGGCAGTGTTGAGTCAATTGCTAAACAGGTGGCTTTTTAAGCCTTTTAAGCCAAATTTACAAAGGACTTTTGAGCTTATAAAAAATTACATTCTCACAGAGAGGGTAATAATAACTTTCAAAACTTTAACAATTGACCGTTTGCTAAGCTCTGCCCTCTTGGTTGTTTTTTTCAGAAAAGCTTTTAAGAAACTCCCATAGGTATGCATTGGAAATTTCTGTGAACAGTGCAATTTTTAGTCAAATGTGCTCATAAAGTGGTTAAATTATTCTTAAGTGGGCTAGAATGAAGTGTGACATCATAAAGCATTTATATCTGAAACTGTGAAATAACAGCACAAAGGGACTAAAACTGCAAGATAAAATTGAGACAGAAAAGAATAAAAGAATAGAACTGTCAAGTGTTCTAGATAATTTACATAATTGGTACTCACTGGGTTTAAACGGACAGACAACAAGATCAAGCTTGCTCATTTCTGTCTAAATGTTTGGTTCTTGGCCCGGAGAGCCTTCAAACCAGAAGTGTGTGAGTCCCAACATAAACCTGGACTAACAGGGCATGTAAATGAATGATTGGTTCTTCACTTCTTTACAAAGCAAGGACAATATGCCCATTTCAGTTTATCACTCCCTTTGACTGCCTTTGCCTTCCCTTCGTATTTATATTGCTTCCAATTAAAGGATAGTTCAGCCAAAATTTAAATACCGTAATCACTGATTCACCTTCATGTTGTGATCAACCCTATTCTTTCCTGACTGGAACAAACCTAAAATGAATCTTTACACATATCTAAGAAGACATAGTGACCAAGAAAATAATGGACAAAATGTTAGTACATGACTATAAGTCATGCTGTAAGTCAAGTCTTCTGAAGTTTAATGATACAGTACAATGTAAAAAAGATTTGCTGTAATTATGCAGCTGGTAACTTACTGTAAATGTATATTTATCAAATTTATTGGCAACAGTTTGTTCAAAGATAAATGAACATTAAACATCAAAAAGTCTTTGTCTTTACAAAATAAAACTATTAAAAACTGCCTCATGCAACGCATTCTGGGAACCAGAAATCTTTTTCTGTTTTGTTCTGATATTGGTTGCCAGAAATGCTTTGCATGAGGCTGTTATTTTATTTATTTTTTCCTGTAAAGATAAACACTTTTTAATGTTTAATGTTCATTTATCTTTGAACAAACTGTTGCCCGAAATAACCATAAATTTAAATCTACAGTAAGTTACTGGCATCCAGCTGCCAGTAATTTTTTACAGTGTAGCTTTGTGAGGAAACAAAGTCAATATTTATAGAAAATCATAACCTCAAATGAGCTACTAACTGAAGAACTGCTCAACAGCAGTGAACTTGAAAATCGGATCTGTCTGATTCATGAATGAATCATTATGAATTGATTCCCAAAGCAAAGCTCGTATTTAACAGCTCAGTTCTCTTCACATGTGAAATTTGGTACAGTTGCTGATATTTATATTGGCAAACAGCACAATTAAATTTTGAGAGCTTGTAATGTAATCCAATGAGATCTTTTTAACAGAGGACAGAAGGCATGTACAGTAGCAAGTTGTGTAAGTTTTGATCATTGCTCATTTAGAGGACAGATACTTTCATATTTAATATTACACAGTAGGCTTTATTGGGTTAAGCTCTACTTTGAGTGTTGTCAATACGATTACACACTATCTTTCAAATCTTTAAATGTCACATGATAACTTCTCCTCCAATGAGCTATCAACTGAAAAACTGCTGTGAGTGGATTGAATCAAACTTGAGAATCTGAATCATTCACAAACACACCATTCAGTTCAAAGTGTAATTGGAAGCAGTTCCCAAAAGCGCTGCTAACTTAGTCTCAAAATGACTGTGTATTGTTGTTAATTTCTTTTTTTTAAATGTTGATTTAAGTTTGTGTGGTATGAAAAACCAATGAGCCAATATGAATTCTGAATCAGTCATGAGCTCATGTTTACAAGGAATGTAAATTCTGTCTGAATGTAAGGAGATACATGATATCAGGCCAAAGCATCATAATTTAGAAAACAAATAATAGTTGAAAACAAAAGGCAGTGAAGATAAGCACAGATGACTACACAGTAAGACACACACACACACACACACACACACACACTCTTCATCTTTACGCCTGACACACAAGGGCAAGAGCTGATTCATCTTCCACTTAAACCCTCTCACATGAAAAAAAGAACATATGACTCCGTGAGCAGATGAGCTCTTTCAGAGAGAATTGAAAAAAGAAACATTCACATCCGTTTGTCTAATTTTCCATCTCATTTCACACCTCAGAGAAAGAGACTCTATTCAGCAATTCAAATGCAGCCTGTGAAAGGTGGGCTGAAATTTACCTCTGCATTTCTTTTACTACCAGAAATCAATTTTTCATATTTTTTAAATATTATTCCTGCTATATAACAAAAATTTAACATGGATAAGATTCAGGCTTTGAAATGACTGGTTAAAATATTACAGGGCATCCAGGGCTGGAACCACTAAAAGGCACTTTTTTTGGCTAATGGATATGTTTAAATAAATGATTATCCAACATAATATTAATCTAGTACGAAATTCTAGCTAGCTTCAATTACATGGGTAGTTGACATGAATGTGTCCTATAGTGTGACGTAAAAAAATACCTCTAACATTGAAGATAAACCTCTCTCATGCTATTTATAACTCTGCAAATGAAGATACATTTTTTGTATGTTAATTTTTTTCCTACATTTTTACCATGTCAAACCATAGGACATTATAATATATAAAAATCTGTACCCCTCACTTTAAATTGTGATATTGCTCTGTCTCACCTCAGAAGTTTTGACCTAAAAATTTATCTTTATTTGTACTACAAAATAATATAAATAATATATAATAATAGAATATAAATAATAATATAAATCATTTTAAAAACTTTATTTTAATTACTTTTAATTCTGAAAAATGAGACATTTTTAGATGTGTCTAAAATTGTATGTGCAACTCCGTTTCTTCTTGATTTTACCTCACAACAAAAATAGTACAAATCTTAAAATAAAAAAAATAAAAAAACACTAGAACTATTTATTTCCTCAAAGTGCCATGCTGACCGCATTTGCTCTACCATTCAACCCTGTTACCTTATAATAAGATTACTATAATCTTATAAACTTACATATATATATAGTTTTCATACATTTTCTATTTAAGATGCGGTGTTAAGTGTGTGAAACATAACCACAAAAAATCTACACAATAGTTAAACATAACCTTCAAAAACAGCAAACCTTTGCAATAAATGTAAAATAAAACAGCATAATATAATCAATTACTATAAAAGACTTTAGGTTGACAACCAACATTTTCTAAAGGTTAAGCATCTCATTTTGCTGATCTTTTTCATATTCATTAAAAACCCTTCATTTTTTGGAGTTTCAGTCTATTTGTCTACCCTATTCACAAAAGTGGCAGTTAATCTAATGCCTCAAGGTCCCACTGCAGAAACTCCACTCTTCCTCTTTCCTGCTTCCTCCGTCTTTTTATTTTGCTCTGTCCTCCGCCTCACTCTTTACCCCTCACCTCTCCTTCCCTCTGATAGTCAAGAATACTTGGCAGTGCATAAGTGCCCCTCTGACCGTGGCTGCTCTCCAGGGCCGCTCGTGCTGTTGACTGTGAGAGATCTTGACTTTCGAGTCAAGTATCCTGCTGAGGGCACCACAGAGGCCTGCAGGAGCAAGTCAGTATCATGTTGTTCAACTACCCACTTTCACAACATGCTCCAAGATCTCAGGGTTTTGTCTTTGGCCTTCTTTGTTCACTTTTCCACCCGCCGAAGGTGGTTAATTTAGCACAGTTTAAATTCAAAATGGACCCTACTTTCTAAAAAAAAAAAAAAAAAAAATCCTTCATATGGATGCTCCATGCATCATATAGTCAATTGCTCCATGATGGATTTCTCCAGTATATATATATATATATATATATATATATATATATAAAACAAGAAAAAGAGATTAGACTGACATGATAGATAAATATTTCTAGCGACTAGCACAAAAAGAATTATTTAAAAATGACATTACCATCTTGCCAGGGTTAAATACCTAGTTCAGTCATTAAACTCTATATAGCAAAGGCTAATAAGTCCTTTACATGCAATCTGCTACCAATCATTTGCTACATAGTACAATCTGTCGAGAGCATGAGAACATATAATAGTTCTGGTTCTACCCTCCACCTCCACCAGCTCCACCTGTCTAGAGCTCTATTGGCTTTATGCATGCCTGTTCATCCAGCAGCAGCATATCTCACACGCTCATAACTATTAGTAGTAAAAAGTCCATATCAAGTGTTTTTATTTATTTTTTATTATTCTTGTGTCTTGTTTTGTCTTCACATTTCATTCCTGTTTTCTAGCTTTCTCTCTTCCTCTCTCCCACTCTCTCTCTTCCATTCAGTTCAGTCATTCAAATCTCCTCTCGTCTGCCTTTATCTCTCCTTTCTCAGTTGAATTCAAGCTTCTTTCTCTCTCTCTCAGTGTCTCAGAGGTTCAGCTGTGTGTGCAGTGGTGTGAGAAGCTCCTGTGTGGAGAGCAGGCGGGGGGGTGATCAGCCTGTCTGATGTTCTTATTAGCATTACAGAGAGCTGCGCTCACTCATACAGCCAGACACTACTGGAGCTGCACCTGCAAGACAGGGGCTTAACACACACATGCACACACACACACCCTTCAGCTGTTCTTAAATCGTCTTCCCTAATGTAAATTTGAAGTAGTATATTAGTAATGTTACGTGAGTAATGTGTCGTGACCTTTTTTAAAGAAGTTAAAGGGATAAGTCACTAAAACTACAAATTCTGTTACTATTTACAAAGCCTCAAATCATTCCAAACACTAAGAGGATAACTTCATGCAAATGTTTCTGTACAACAACAGGTATTTTAAGATATTAACTGAATATGTTTACACTTAATAATATTAAATGTATTGCGATTAATCGAATATGAAATAAAAGTTTTGGTTTGCATAATATACACTTGTGTACTCTGTATATGTATTATGTATATATAAATACACACACATGCATGAATATATTTTGAAAATATTTACATGCACATATGTTCATATTATTTATTTATAAATACATTTAAAACATAAACATAACATTTTATCTTAAATATATACATGTATGTTTGTGTATTTATATATACATAATAACTGTACAAAGTCCACACATATATTATGTAAACAAAACTTTTATTTTGAATGTGATTAATCGCAATTAATCATTTGGCAGCACTAATATTTACCAAATTTGCTATTACTTGTGTTTTATTATTGTTTTCTTCTGATTTGTGAAGACTGGTTTGAAATCTGATATAAATCTAATATTACTCTAACTGTGGGGAACACTGCAGTAAACTTTTTTCCTCTTTTTTTTTGGTTAATACTTTAAAATTAAGACTTAAATTTAGAAAATGCGACAGTAAAGACTTCTTAAAGAGTTCTGTTGAGATTTCCATTCATCAAATATTTCTGGAAAGAAAAACAAAAATCATGGTTTCCAAAAACAATATTAAGCGTAACAACTGTTTTCAACATTGATAATAATAAGTCAAACTCTTGAGCACCAAATCAGTATATTAGAATGATTTGAAAGGTTACGTAGGTTACTTCAGCTTTTCCATAACAAGAATATATGACATTTTAAAATATTAAAACAGAGAACAGTCTTAAAATGCAATAATATTTTACAATAGTACTGAAATTTTCATCAAATAAATATGGTGAGCATAAGATTAAAAACTCTTACCTTACTAAACTTTTGAATGGTTGTGTCACCAATAGCGCCTCTGTGGCCCTCTCTGAACGCACACAGCGGGAACCTTCGCCCGCATTCTGAGTTCCTACCCGGACACCTTTTACCCACGCACCCCCACTTCTTCCGTTACAGCTGTTACTCATTATCGGTCATTATTCCGCCTATTTAAGGCGTTGACTTTATTCACTTCTTCGCGAAGTCTTATCGTTCCCTATGGTCGGTATTCTGAGCGTTTTTCCCTGTTTTGGATTTCCTGTGTATGACCCTGGACTGTTTATCCCGTTTGTGATTCTTGCTGCCTGCCATTGTGACTACTGCCGGAGTACTGTTTTGTCTGTTGGATTATCTACGCTGTTCTTGATTACTGGTGATTACCCTTGCTTGTTGACCAACCTTAATAAAGCCCTGCAAATGGATCCGTACGCTTCTGACTCCATGTTACAGGTTGTGTACTTACTGTATCATATATAGCATATATACACTATTTTGTTTTATAATTTTATAATTGCTTTAGTAAAATGAAAGCAGCTAAAATGAGCCTTTATGCATGAAAATGCATTTCTGACCTTTTATTTTAATAAGGGGTTCCTTTGAGCATAAGCATATTTGGTGTTCACACAGACATCAAAACCTGAGTCACACATATGAGTCACACACTACATATAAGTTGTAATTTAGGGAATTTCATCCTCCATATCAAACCTCATATCATACAGACACGGAAATAGTGATTCATTGCACCAAATTTAATGTAACTGACCACAAACACCATTAGTGTGTTGTAACCAAACTCTGTTCCTGGTTTATTAATAATGAAGCAATTTCCATTCTTGGGAAAATCGTTCCTATAAGCAGCCTTGAAAACCAATGCAGAGTTGGATTTCAAATGAACCAGATGACACACGTCCTCCTTTTAACACGGACAGAACATATTACTCGTGATCAGAACTCTCTGTTGAGCAAATATAAAGGCATTTGTCTCTTTTGTAAAGACAGAAACCTTGAAGCGAGCTCTAAACAGCAGCACAACAAAACGATAAAGACAAGCAACAGAAAAACACACTCACTCTCTTGCCATTAAAAGCCCACACCTCCTTCAACTTCCTGTCGATAATGACGGTTCAGGTGATCTATTACTAAGCCTAGCTACCCTCTCAAGAGCCTTTTAGACGCACGTCAACTTTGTCAGTGCAGTGGCTGAGAACTTCAATCCAGCCAGCTGCAAAACAAATCAATGTCTAAAAGCCTTTTATATCTCTTCCCTCTGTTTTTAAATTCAAAATAGTGGTGCAGAAAACAGTGAAAAACAGAGAAAAATAGCACTATTTGGAACACCTGGAGGGCACCATGTGTGAGGGTGTCTTAAGAAACCTTCATCCAGTCCAAATATAAATAATTAGAGGTAGTGGCTCTTTTAGAAAACTATATCTAACTGCTGACCTAAAAGTAGAGCGTAACAAAAAGTGATGTTAAGTTTAGAGAGCTAAAAAAGGATGCAGAATAAGGAAAAAAGGGAGCCAAAAAAAGAGACGAGGGCCAAATATTGTTTTCCTCATGCTGGGTCGACAGCCTGCTCAATTCTCTGAAGAAAGTTTTAGAGACAGGGCGAGAGAGGGCAGAGACATGGTAAACTGTCCTTGCATTCAGAAGTACGCAGCTACGTGAGCTGAGAAACAAAACAAGCATGGATCATTCACAAGAGCCCAGAGAATAACAGACTATTTCCTCAAAACCAAACATATCAGAAATCAATTTAAGGCACGTTTATAACATAGTAATAAGTGTGTTGTAAACATGTAACAACACTGTAATAAGCCAATCAGCGCTCTAATTAGTTCCAGTTGTGTTTGTTGAGACACTATCACTAATTTTGTGAGGAATTCATCCATGTTATGTAATAATAACACCCGGCACTTATGCAACAAGGGTCCAAGACACATTTTAAATGCTGTTCGTTTTTAAATGTCAGTGTATTTAATGCCATACTACTGGCTATTTTTATAAGAGGAAGAAAAAATGTGTCAGACGTGGGCTTGGCAAAGCTGGAAGACAGGAAGACGTAATTTGAAGGGAATTAGAGGTTGGATTTAAGAGGGATATGGCGGGGAAAGTGTTGCATGTTGTCTAGAAAGGGTCGTGAAACACTGCAAGGCATTTTTAATATGTTGACAGATTTGTAAGTGCTGTATAGGATGGATAATTTTAAGGAAAAAAGCAGTCAATTTAGGGATAAATATAAAAACTCACAGGTGTCCGAATTTGCTCATAAAGGGCCACTCTTCTGCACTCTTCTAAATAATCAACCCTAATTAAACCAACAAATCAAGGTTTTCATACTCACTAGAAACTTTCAGACAAATATGATGGATCTGGTTGGAGCTAAACTCCGCTGGACACGGCCCTCCAATATTTTAATAATATTGTAAGTGCTTTTATATAGTTATATCAGCTTTTACATTTCTGCTTGTACTGAACCTGGAATATTTAAATCAATGCAACAAGAATGTGATGCTTTGATGTACTAGCCTATATTTTATAATGCTTATTGCCTCTGTCTGGCTTTAGCCAATGAGAAGGCGCTGCCTTATTATTATGCATGACACCATGTGACCTTTTGGTATGAATGGAGCATAGAGAGTTGCGTTATCTCTCCCTTCCCTTTATTCGAAACCATGGTGTGAACGATCTTGCTGAAATGTGGGGTTTCATGACACTTAATGTGCATTCACACACAAGCACATATGCTTATGCATAAATAAATATGCAAACATAAAGAGGAATGATTGTTTGGTTGGTCACCCTTTCTCAGTGTTGGTATCATGCCCAGATCATTTCATCAAACAAGCGAACAACCAACTAGTCTATTTGTTGAACATATTCCTGCTCAACACACACACACACACACACAAGTCACTCAAAGTCTAAAAAACACTGCATATACACACATTGTGGAACTTCATCCTTCAATAATCAGCAATGCCACCGGGCTGACATCATGTCTGTCTCCATGGTGACGCCTGTGCCGGTCGGAAATCCGCTAGGAGAAAGGCTGCGGCAGCCGTGAGTGTCAGGAAACAACCGGCATGGAATACTAAGCATGTTGAGGTTAATGTGTGCACACTTCCCAATAGGTGCTCACTGAATCATGCGTAAATCAACACACGTGTGTACAATTAGCTTTGTCGACAGAATCAGAAATGTCAAGGAAGCGTGATAGTATATATAGTTATGAGACAAAGCTTAATGAAAAGAAGCAATATAGGTATAGACTCCAGACTGTCTAGACTTCTAGTGACATTCTAGATGAAGTGTATTAGTCTTGTTTTTTTTTTTTTAGCTGAACAAATACTTCCACTCCGTCCAGCTCTAGTGCTCTGACGTCCTGCGCTCTGTTTGGCACTTGATCTGTAGGCTCTTCTGGGACATTCTTGTATTTTTAACTTCCTTCGACCCAATTGTGACAAAGAAGTCAAGCAGCTATTTATAGCCACACAAAAAGATAGATTTGAACTCCAGTGAGTTCTGATTCGCTTCAAATTAAATCCACGTTCAAGGGGAACGTGCACCGCTGCTGATCAAATTAGCAGTCTACAACAAACACACATATGCATACAAATTAGCTACCGCTTCAATTAGCAAAAATCCATTTGAAAAACCTAACACAGATAAATTAAACATTTATACAGACCAATGTGAGAGGTGCAAAATTTGTCACCCTCAATGCTACACTTTTATTGTTCTACTCTCTAAATATTCCAACTGGAACTCTTTTAGTTCTCCAAAGACCCTTACAAGAAATCCATTCTTAAAAGAACCATTTTTTTCTCAGTATAAAGAACATTTGGTAAAAATTTACACCTGTTAGTTTCTTATTACTAGAGTATTAGTAATTTATTATTGCTAATTAAGCACATATTAATGCCTTATTCTACTTGACCTTATTCTACATCCCTAATTCTAACCAATACCTAAACTTAACAACTACCGCACTAACTATTAATAAGCAGCAAATTAAGAATTTATTGAGGCAATTTGAGAATTTATTGAATTTCTATAGGTGTTACCGAACGTTTCAATAATCTAAAGAACTCCTTTCCACAGAATATTTTATGCATTGGAAAGTTCCTTTAGATGTTTAAGGTTCTTGATGGAACCATCAATGCCAATAAAGAACATTTTGAGAGTATTTATTGACATCAGTAGTTCCAAGAAGAACCTTTAACTTCCATAAAGAACCTTAAAGTCTCTTTATAGTGGAAAAAGCGGTTGCTGATTATTAATAGTTAGTGTGGTAGTTGTTAAGTTTAGGTATTGGGTAGGATTAGGGATGTAAAATAAGGTCATGTAGAATTAGGCATTAATACAGCATGTGTTTAATTACTACTAATAAATGGCTAATATTCTAGTAACATGCATGCTAATGAACGACTAGTTAAGAGATCCTAAAATAAAGTGTTACCAAAAAAGTTGTTTAGATCATTAAAATGCCAGACTGATGGTTAGGTTTAGGGTTAGACCCTAATGGATATTTTTTATGAAGAATCAAACTGATTCTTCAAATTCATACAAAATAGCTTGTAAAAAAGTTCTGTCATTCTGTCATTAATTCCTCACCCTCATGCCATTCCAAACCCATAAGACCTACATTCATCTTATGAACACAAATTATGTTATTTTTGTTTTCTTTGCACAAAAAAAAGTATTTACATAGCGTTGCAAAACTGAAGTTGATCCACTGATGTCAATTGGACTGTTTTACCAATCATTTTAGCTGTATTGTTGTCTATGGGGGGTCAGGTGGCTCTCTGAAAATCATCAAAAATATCTTAATGTGTTATGGGTTTGAAACAACATGAGGGTGAGGAATTAATGACAGAATCTTCATTTTTTGGTGAACTAACCATTTAAGAAAAAGTTATTTTTTAAGTAACTTCTCAGTTGGGTTCTCCCAAAAGGGGCTTTCGTACAGCATAGTTCTAGGAACTAGCCAGAACCAATTTCTCCCTAAGACATCTTCCTGGTTCCATTTGCACCGGCAGCAGGAACTCTGAAGTGGCCGACAGCGACATATATTTTTGCAGCATTTACAGTCGTCAACAACCGGTGAAAAAGGAACGCCATGAATGGAGCTGTTTTTGCTGTGTGTCATGGGTTTCATGATAATGGAGATGGAATGTAAATGCACAGTTTACTCAATTCAAAGAGCATTAAAATCTGACTACATCTTCTACATGACAGTATTGCATATCATTGAGGCTTAGAAAAGGACAACAGGTAAATGCTGTTATTGCTGTTTTCCATGTTTGCGAAGTAAATATCTTTACATGGCTTTTTAAAAATGCCAGGTAGCCAGTTTTTTTGTATGCACTTGGCCAGTCAGCGTACACTTGAGTCACTGGTAGTTCCTATAGAACTGTTTCAGACCCTACTCTCAAGTAGGAGTAATTTGGAAAACACCAATAACTTCTGGTGCTAAAGACCCAATAGCATGGCTGTAAAAATCCCCTTTTGGAACCTTATTGTAAGGGGTTCCAAAAAGATGTTGTTTTGTGGTTGCTAGAGTTCTGGACAGATTTTCCTGTCCTCAGATATGGCTTGATTCCCTTGCATTTTTATTTCATTTTCTTGCAGGCAAAACCAATAAGCATAATTTGAACAAACACCACTAATTATTATATCCTCACATCATTTCTCTCAACCTACCCTTAAAACACAGACAGGCAGGTGAGCAGGCAGAACCAGCACACTTTATGACTGCTGTAGAGCTGTCCAGCTTTTGATTACCAATGCAATTTTTCTGGGCTCCCCGGGCTGCGCTGGAGAGCCTGGTTCAGTGGTCACACGCTCAGGCGGTCACATGCAGAGGCTCGTGAACTTGCGGGCTTCAGAAACGGCTGTAAATATTCCTCAAAGCGCAAAGTCCACACCAAATCCTGACTGAATCACCTCAATCATTCTTTTTTGTTTGTTGTCCAGATATCGATCTCCATCTCTCTCTTTCTCTCTTGTCCCAGTAAATCTTCACTAGGCTTTAATGCTTTAATTGGAGGCAGAGGCCATTGTCTCAGAATAGGCTCATTTGCCAGATGCTTAAAGCAGTTTAAAGAAAGTGGGTTAACCCAAAATGACAAAAAGAGAGCAAGAATAAAGCAAATTAGAGATGAGAATGCATAGTTGATCATTTGATGCAAAACATCATGACCGTGGCATCCAAAAAACAGACTCACCTTCTGTATTTTGATGAGAAAAAACGCACAAAGAGCTACTTGCAATTACTCAATCACATCTACGCAATGTCAAACGTATACATCTGCTGAGAGAAGACACTTGCAACTCACAAGTATCAATCTTGAGACTCTAATTACACTAATCAAGATAACAGCAGTTTAATTGCCACTTGAGATCATAAACTGATTAACTCACAGGTTTACTGGGCATCTGTCCAGGCACCAGACCAAAAGGGGATGCTCATGAGGAAAATAAACTATTTACATATCTATGTGCAGATAATTATTTTTTTTTAAACTGTATTCATGGATCCATACAAGCCTATGTTTTTGAATGGAGAGAGGTTTCGATTGAATCTGTGATTTCTGCTGATATCATAATCTGACCAGCATCCGTCAAAATTATATCAAGTGTGATACAAAATCGACTATTTTTTTCACTAACGCAGTCTCTTTTCTCCTTCGCTCACCCTTCTTTGTTTATATTCCAGACTGTGCTTAGAAGAATTCCTGCATACATGTTCATTACTCAAGCTGATTCCACACAGCGCTGCCCCTTCAAGCTCATTCAGCAATGCCGTAAATGGGCCGCAAAGTGAAAAACAGCAAAACAAACATGCAAAGCTGCGCCTCAGTGGTGCTCATTCAACATCATAAGTGTAAGTGACCCAGTCTTAGCTAACAACCCTCTTAAGCAAAACATCACACACTTTCATTTACTTGCGCTATGATCCACTGAAACATCCACTCCTCCCACAAGTACATACTCACACACACTATACACTCAGCATGGACCCATTCACTCTGTCTGTTGATCCACTCACTCAAAGATGTCTATCTGCTCTGCATACATTTAACATAATGGTAAGCAATATACAAAATGTTTGGGGTCCTTTTCAGCTGAACAGAATACTTGGCGAAAAACGATGTTCACTTTGTAAAGGTGAAAGAAACGAAAAATAAAGTTACATTTTGGTGAATTTGTGATGAATTTGTACATTTTCGTATAAAAAATAAAAAGTGACGTTTTTTTTATGAATCACATTCAAATTCATACAAAATGTATACATGATTAAGAATGATCATGTATCAAGAATTGATTGGGTGATGAAAAGAAAGCATTACAAACTAAATCTCTGTTTTCTATTACATACATGCTGTGGCTGTTTGAAAAGTACAACTGTGTAGGGCCTTGTGCTCCTTGTGAAATTTTACAAAGGGATTGCACATTAACCGAGCACCAGAACTTAAAAGGAGTGAAATGTAAGGGAATAAAGAAACATCTTTAAACAATAAATGAACTTTTTAAATAAGAAATATACTATTGAAGTATTCGCAAGTAATATTTTTATTTCAAAATACAGACAAGTTCCTGAACACATTTAAGCAAGGTTGTACGAATTCGTACATTTTGTGAAAAATCCAACACAGTCTCACGACCAATTCGTACGTATTCGTACGAGGTGCCAAATTCATGCTAATTCGTACTTATTCGTACGACCTCACACGTACGATTTTGTATGATTTGTCTAAAACCCCATGACGGGTAGGTTCAGGGGCGGGGTTAGGTTTAGGTCATTCGTACAAATTCATACGAATTGGCAACTCGTAAAATATGTACGATTTAGAAGAAATCGTATGCATTTGTACGAGTGAGGTCGTACAAATTGGTGCGAATTCCTGACACCTCGTAAAATATGTACGAATTGCCGTGAGATCAGGTTGGAAAAATTGTACGTACATATTTTACGAGGTGTCAGGAATTCGTACGAATGACCGCTCCTAAACCTACTCCTCACAGACAACGCATAAAATCGTATGAGTAAGGTTGTATGAATTCGGTCAAATTTGCTACCTCGTAAAATACACAGGAATTGGTCGTGAGCATTGGTTAAAGCTGAAGCATTAAGCTAGAATTCGCACTTATCTTCCGTAAACGACAAAGCCCATTTTCTTTATTCATTTTCTTTACGCAAAAGTTCTGCGTAACGCTCTTGGCAACTTTGTAGAAACCAGCCAATCAGATTAGAGCTTGCAACTTTAGCCAGCTCGTGCCATTTTTTGGTGCAATCCGCATCAGAGGGTCTTTGAACTCGCTGTGGGCATGGTCTCGGGTCCGAGACTACCTTCTCAGAAGCAAGGAGATGAAAGATTCTGTTCTTTAGGATGTTTTCTTTGCCTTACCATCATTCATATTCATCACAAGCCCGTCCTCTAAGTCTTAAAGTCACTGAGCTAACTTTTAAGTGCCTGACATTCATTCACAGAGCAGCCCTCTTTTTACCACCTCCTCATAAGCAGAGTTTTCTCAGAGCTTATGAATATCAATACAGCCCTCGGGTAACTGAAATCAGTTGTGCCGTAATGGCACTGTTTGTCTGGTAAGTTTCAATTAATATTGTGGGCTATTCTTTAATAAGCCTACATCCTGAGTCACACTCTTAGAAGATTATAGGCAGATCCCACAGTAAAACATAGACAAACAACCAGGAACTGTTTGTATAAGAGCTAAGAGTTAAGAATTAGGAATCTGAACAATCTCTAAACCTTAAATTTGGGTATGAATGATATACATACTGTAGCTTATTAAGGGAAGGTGTTATTACTTGTTATCAGACTTGATGGCATACAAGATGACAGCGAGACATTTTTTTATATTCTTATTCAGATCTTGTATATGCACTTTATATACAAATATTAGTATAAAGTCCTGATTTGTAGTGATTACATTTAAATGTTAATAAAAATGTATATTACTGCTGTCAAATGATTTATTGTGAGTAATCACATCCAAAATAAATGTTACATAATATATATATATGTTTACAGTGTGTGATATTAAAGAAAATTTTTAAATATATTTTTATATAAGAATATGAATATATAAAAGTAAAAACATAAATATTTTCTAAATATATACTGTATGTGTGTGTATTTATATATACATATTAAATAAATACTACAGATACATATAAAATGTAAACAATGGATGCTATTAATTGCAATTAATCATTTTACATATATAGGCCTATATATATA
>JAUMHE010000046.1:11783156-11793581 GCA_032359235.1 Enteromius mattozi
GTTTAGACATTCCTGAAACAAGATCAATTTACTTGAGAAGCAACGTTGCCAGATAGTAAGACTTGTTCTCAGAGAACTCAGAGAACTTCAGAGAAGTCCAGTTGTGGACTTTTATGTTGAAAATGTCTGTTCCTTTCCCATTGTGTCTCCACCCCCTTGTTTGTCACTATGGTTATTCATCAGCTCCTCCCCCTTGTTAACTCGTCTTTTAAAATCTCTGTGTTTTTGTCAAGCCAATTGCTGAGCATCGAGTTTACCTCCTGCAAAGCGTTTTTCCCTAGTTCTTGTTCTGTCTTGTTTTCTGTGTGTTTTTGCTGTGTACCGACCTCTGCCTGGTTATTGGACTTTTGCTCTGTTTTGCCCCTTTGGACACTGTTTACTGATCGATCGACCCTTGCTACCCTTTGGACTATTCTTGTACGTTTTGGCTTCTCTACGCCTGTCTGCCGTTGTTTTACCCTCCCCGATTTGACCATGCCAATTAATAAAGCCTTGCTTATGGATCCGCACATCCCCGTCTCCTCCGTCACAGAATGCTCGGCCATACCAGGATCCAGCGGCTTTTCAGAAGGTTTCAGGTCAGCTAAGGACAAAACCCAGGTATTGTTCGCCATAAAACAAGGTACATTTTCACTGGAAACTCATATCTGGGCATTCCTGGCCATTGCCAATTATTCTGATTTTTTTAACTGTTCTTTATTGTGCGTGGGTTTTTCGTTTAGTGTCTGTGTCATGGAGAACCACGACTCTAGCGTCGCACCCGCGTCTAAAGTGGCGGACGCGCTGGAGCGCGATAGCAAAATGGTGGACACCACGGAACTTCGGCACGTCACAACTGCCTTTGAGGAGCCTAGTCAAGCCATCAAAGATCCTCACGAGTCTAGTGAAGTCATCGCTGGCCTTCACAAGCCAAGCCCAGTCAAAGTCACCCATCAGGATTTAAGTCAATTCACCGCTGATCTTCACAAGTTAAGTAGACTTTTCACCAATTCTTACTCTTCAAGTCAAGTTACAGATCTATTTATACCAAGTCAAGCTAATGCTAATCCTCACCTGTCAGGTCAAGTCAGCGCCGATCGTTGCATTACCACTGCTCTGCCAAAGCCACGCCACATCTCGTCCAGAGCCACTGCACAAGATGGCTGCAGACCCCAAGCCACTGCACAAGATGGTCGCCGCTCCTGAGCCACTGCACAAAATGGCCGCCGACCCCGAGCCTTCAGCCAGAACGGAAATCAACGGCCGTAGATTCTCCGGAGGTTCCACTGGTGGCTGCACAACCCCCAGGACTATCAGTTCGCACAACTGAGCCCTCACCTTGTCCTGCCACGGCTATGGGGGCCGCTTCGGAGCCCTTGTCACATCTCTTTCCAGCCACAGAGGCCATTGAACTCTTGATTTGCCCTGCCACAGCCAGAAGGGCCGCCACTGAACTCTCGTCATGCCTAGTCCCAGCCACGGAGGCCATTGGGCTCTTCTCCTGCCCTGCCACGACCATAAGGGTCGCCATAGAACCCTCGCCTTGCCCTGTCACGGCCACAGAGGCCGTTGAACTCACGGTCCTCCGTCACAGAATGCTCAGCCATACCAGGATCCAGCTGCTTTTCAGAAGGGTTTAGGTCAGCTAAGGACACAACCCAGGTATTGTTGTGCCATAAAACAAGGTACATTTCCACTGGAAACTCATATCTGGGCATTCCTGGCCATTGCCAATTATTCTGATTTTTTGCACTATTCTTTATTCTTTATTTCTTTATTGCATGGGTTCTTCGTTTACTATCGATGTCATGGAGAACCATGACTCTAGCATCACACCCGCGTCTAAAGTGGCGGATGCGCTGGAGCGCAATCGCAAAATGGTGGACTCCATGGAACTTCAGCACGTCACAACTGCCTTTGAGGAGCCCAGTCAAGCCATAAAGGATCCTCACAAGTCTAGTGAAGTCTTCGCTAGCCTTCAAAAGCCAAGCCCAGTCAAAGTCACCCATCAGGATTTAAGTCAATTCACCGCTGATCTTCACAAGTTAAGTACACTTTTCACCAATTCTTACTCTTCAAGTCAAGTAGTTACAGATATATTTATACCAAGTCAAGCTAATGCTAATCCTAACCTGTCAGGTCAAGTCAGCGCCGATCGTTGCATCACAGCTGCTCTGCCAAAGCCACGCAACATCTCGTCAGATAGTCCAGAGCCACTGCAGAAGATGGCCGCCACCCCTGAGCCACTCCACAAGATGGCCGCCGCCCCTGAGCCGCTGCACAAGATGGCTGCAGACCCCAAGCCACTGCACAAGATGGCCCCTGAGCAACCCCCAGGACTATCAGTTCGTACCATTGAGCCCTCACCTTGTCCTGCCATAGCTATGGGGGCTGCTTCGGAGCCCTTGTCACATCTCGTTCCAGCCACGGAGGCCATTGGACTCTTGTCCTGCCCTGCCACGGCCATAAGGGCCGCCATAGAACCCTCGCCTTGCCCTGTTACGGCTATGGAAGCCGTTTCTGAGTCCTCGTCTTGTCCTGTCACGGCCAGAAGGGCCGCCATAGAACCCTCGCCTTGCCCTGTCACGGCCACAGAGGCCGTTGAACTCCCGGTCGCTGCTCCACGTTCCATGCTATGTTACATTGGCCATCAGAGGGCACTGCACCCTGGACTGCCTGTGTTCCCTTGTCTACTCAGTTGTGGACTTTTATGTTGAAAATGTCTTTTCCTTTCCCATTGTGTCTCCGCCCTGTTGTTTGTCACTATGGTTATTCATCAGCTCTTCCCCCTTGTTAACTCGTTAACTTGTTGTCTTGTCTTTTAAAAGCTCTGTGTTGTTGTCAAGCCAATAGCCGAGCATCAAATTTGCCTCCTGCAAAGCGTTTTTCCCTAGTTCTTGTTCTGTCTTGTTTTCTGTGTGTTTTTGCTGTGTACCGACCTCTGCCTGGTTATTGGACTTTTGCTCTGTTTTGCCCCTTTGGACTCTGTTCAATCTTACCCTTGCTACCCCTTGGACTATTCTTGTACGTTTTGCCTTCTCTACACCTGTCTGCCGTTGTTTTACCCTGCCCGATTTGACCATGCCAATTAATAAAGCCTTGCTTATGGATCCGCACGTCCCCGTCTCCTCCATCACACTGTTTATATTTCTTTACAGCATAAACCTTAATAAGTATGACTAAAGTTGTTTAGATTTGCACATCTAACAAGAATATTGCTAATGATGTAAGAAAATAATAAAAATCTGTTAAAATCTCTAAAAACAAGCATTAAATAAATGTTTTAAGGTGTTTAGATATTTGTACTAGTAAAAAGACAAAAATACTTATTCAATAATCTTTTGCCACGGAAAAACCCATATGATTTTTCCAGCGAGGCAGTCTGTACAACATTAACCAACAGTTGCACAGCCGAAAAGCAAAGTCATTTTAAAAGAGGAGCAAGTTATTAATTTTTGATGAACTGTACGAACTGCACGATAAGACCAGGAATGTGTATTAAAGTTACTAGGGTCAATTTAGATTTTATGTTGACTTGAAAGAATCAGATCCTCCATATCCATGACAAATATAATTAAATCCAATTCAAACAGAGCATCTAGGGAATTAATGCATTGTAATTATCTTCCCTTTAATAATGCAATGATTAATCTCTCCAAGAACGTGACTGCAAAGCCTTGGAAGATATCTTGTATCCATTTTTGATAACTGCTATGATGAAACCGCTCCTTCAGACATCAAAGATTCAATTCAGGAGTTCTGAAAATGAGATTTCATTCTTGTGTGGTCCAGCATGTTGTTTAAAATCAAATCAGAGCCTCTTGCGTCTTTGGATTTGAGGGCAGAAACTTTTGCGTTCAAGTAACGAGGGAGTTATGAGAACTCTGGGTAGCTTTAACTGGCAATTCAAGCTTGTTCAATTTTTCAGGTATATGATTTTGCTCTAAAAATGTGTCAGACGGTTCGCGGTGGCAGGTGCTTTGGAAAAAGCCTGATCCACATTTCTGTGTTCTGAAGTGAAAATGAGACCTACTTCAGTCTTGTTATGAGACTTCAAATGTTCCCTCAAACATTCTGGATTTACAGACTACACAGTGAAAGTCTGTCGCTGACAAAACCACCCTTAACAATTTTCACCAATATTTCACAAAATGAAAAGTCTGTCACCATTTGCATCATATTTTCTTTTTCCTTTTTGTTACTTTTCTGGTTCCTGGTCACTATAAGCATACATTGTACGGAAAAGAGCAGCGTGAACATAATTCAAACCATTTTCTTTTGTGTTCTACAAAAGAATCAGGGTTTGGAATGCCATGAGAGTGAGTAAATAATAATAAAAAAAAAATTCAGGTTAATTTTCTGGTGAAGAGTTAATAAAAAGAGACGGAAATAGAAGTATGACAGTGTGCGCAGTGGACAGGACAGTATCTCTGGTTCTCTAGTAAGATATTAGAGGACACTACGTCCTTCATTTATAACAGTGTATCACGTCTCATTTCTGGAGAGGTTCAATGTCAGCACCAACAACTTCTAATGTCACCCTGTCTCTCCCCTGTGTGTGTGTGAGTGTGGCAGGCCTAACCTGTCATGCCACCCTAAGCTGTAATAGATCTGCTGCATAATTCATGAGACAGTTCTGTGATTATGAGCATTACTGTCATTACTCAGCAAGTGGCCAATCACGTGGCTGATAACGTGACGGCAACGGGGACACGTCCTCACCTTCCTCTGGAGTGACAGTCTTTTTTTCCCTCTCTCTCTCGTACACAAACTCAATTCCGCAGTAATAAGGATCTGTGAAATGTGAAATCCAAAATATAACAAGCTTCCTGGCTCTGTACTGCTAACAATGGCAGCTGCATTTAAGGACAAGATCCAAACTAAAATTGATAACCTGATCTCATGAGAATATGTAGGTGTGTAATTTGGAACAATATACATAACAACTCCTCATTGCACAAATGATAGTGAGAATCGAAAGAGATGCCGTTGCAGAAAATAGTTTAACAATAGCATGTTGCTAAGTTGCTAAAAAGTAAAAACTATGTTAATATTTGGGCATTTTAAGTCAATACGCCAGACTAAATAGAGCTAACCGGATGAGTCAAACGCCTCACCTTGCAGTTAAATCTAATGTAACATTAGCATATTGCTAAGCTAACAAATGAAAAACTAATATGTAGTAACACAACAGATAACTGGGCAATATTTAGCCATTTTGACATTTTGTGCAACACAAAATAGAGCTCCTCATGTTTAAACAACTGATTCTAGGAGAGTGTAATGCTAGCATGACGCTAATCTAAGAGATCAAATAATCTGTCTCAATCTGGGCATTTGTGATTATTAGCGTTTAGCTTCTCAGATTTATCAAACAACTGATTCCATTAGCATGGTGCTAATCTAAGACCTAAACTTTAATCCAATAGAATGTGACATTAGCATGTTGCTAAATTTAAACGCCTCACCTCAAAGTTAAATCTAATGTAACATTAGCGTATTGCTAAGCTTTTATTATTAATATTTGGCCATTTTTAGATTTTGTGCAACACAAAATAGAGCTTCTCATGTTTAAACAACTGATTCTAGCAGAGTTTAATGCTAGCATGATGCTAATCTAAGATAACAGATCAAATAATCTCTCTAAATCTGGGCATTTGTCATTTAGCAAACAAAACAGCGCTTCTCAGGTTTATCAAACAACTGATTCCATTAGCATGGTGCTAATCTAAGACCTAAACTTTAATCCAATAGAATGTGACTTTAGCATGTTGCTAAGATGGCTACACGAGAATCAAACAGTTACACTATGAATTTGAGCATTTTGAGATTATTGGTTTGAGCAACACAAAATAGCGCTTCCTCACATTTATCAATTGATTCCATTAGCACTGTGCTAAGAAAATAACCTGACTATGTAAGAGTAAACAGAATAATTATTGGTCTATATTTGAGCATTTTGTAATTAGGAGAAGTGGAAGACTAAATAGCACTCTTTCTATTAATCAAAGAAGAATACTCATAACTCATTTTAATAAAGTGTGCTGACCACATGACAATCATTAACTAGACTAATGGTTTAACAACTAACCTTAAAAATCAAATTTTCTTTCCATTTATTTTTCCCTATTTAAATTAACTATTAAAAAAATGATAAAATGTCCCTCCCTTACAAAAATTAACCACAAAAAAACCAAAACATGTTAATGGAATCACAAATTAACTGTGGTTTTGCTACACTAACCATAGTTTAACCATGATATCTGTAGTAAAACTGTGGTTAGACAAATGATAAACAATATGCCAAAAAACACAGTTAATACACTTTTACATAAGGGATGCTGTGTACCTCTTATTAATTGACATTAAATTGTACATTGTATCTAACAATACACATAAACATTCATTACACACTAACACTGAGTACAAATCAATGACTCTATCTATCCAAAACAAGTTTTCTTAGAAGGCACCATTATGCTGGTCATCCTCTTGAAAGGAGAGCACCTATGATGCCCTTAAAATGTCTTCTAAGTAGGCAGCTCACTAGATTTTGGAACAGGGGAGTTCCATTACATATGAATAAAAATAAATTTGTATGCATGGGTTCTCAAACTATCCAATCTTTCTTCCCCTCTACCTCAGTTTCGCTCTTCTCATTTCAAGCTATCAGTTGCCTTGTTTCTTTTTCCTCTTGCAAGTGTTCAATGAATCTGACATTTGAGGCATTTTATCTAGGGTCCTCACACCTCATTCTCATTTTTTTAACGTAATCTCTGTCAGTCCATCCCTCTCTTTCTCATCTGTATTCTCCAAACCTCTCTCTTTCTCTCGGGTACGGATCTCACGTGTCGCTTTCTGGTCTAATGGAATCACAGTTCAGTCTCTCAGCTGGACAGTAATCACTCTCTCTCTCTTTCTCTCACTCGCTCTCACACATAACACAAGGGCTTCACTTGAGCAAAAGCCTCACGGAAATCCTTTCAAGCGTCGGTGCAGTCCAAAGACAGAGTATACTGTGTATAATATATTCAAATGTTTCAAAACACCTCTTTGGTTCTGGACTACAACTCTAAGTATATGGATACAAATGTCACCTCATAAAGCCTGGTGAATAGAAGGACTGGCAAAGGTTTGGCTTAACCTCTCAGATTATGAAGATTGTTGATATCAAGATCAGTCTTTTTGGAAAAGGCTAGTAAGCAAGCAACAACAGAAAAGATCAGAAAGCATCACATTTGTGACCCTGAACCACAAAACCAGTCATAAGGGTAATCTTTTTTTTTTAAAAATTGAGATTTATACAGCATATAAAAGCTGAATAAATAAGCTTTTCATTGATTTATGGTTTGTTAGGATAGGACAATATTTAGCTGATATACAACCATTTGAAAATCTGGAATATGATGGTGCAAAAAAATATAAATATCGAGATAATCGTCTTTAAAGATGTCCAAATGAAGTTCTTAACAATGCATATCACTAATTAAAAATTACATTTTGATATATCTACGGTAGAAAATGTACTAAATGCCTTCATGTAACATGATCTTTATATAATATCCTAATGATTTTTGGCAAAAATTACAAAATATTTGACACATGCAATGCATTTTTGCCTATTAAAATAAATAAGTCCCTGCACTTTTCATTTGTACTATCTGATATATTTCTATACATTATTTCTGATAATATTCCAATTTAAGCAATTATTTACAATATAGCATAAAATACAGTTAATATTTTATATTTAAAAAATGAAGTAATACATCAAAATTTACACACAAAAGTTGTCATAATGCACAAAAATGTTAAATAATAGCCCACATTAAAATTGCATCAGAGTACTAGACATAAATCATAAACACAAAAATGTTTTATATAGGTAGTAAAAAAATATGGCCACACAAAAAAAAAAAATCTCTAAAAATATTTCTAGATATTATTTCTGATAATATTCCAATTTAAGCAATTACTTACAATATAGCATAAAATGTAGATAATATTTTATAAAAAAAGAAAATTACATAATACATCTAAGTAATGCATCAAAATTTCACCAAAGCAAAAGACATAAATCATAATACACAAAAATGATAAATAATAACCCACATTAAAATTGCATTAAAGTACTAAACATAAATTATACATTTATATTTTATAAACACAAAAATGTTTTATATAGGTAAAAAAAATATGGAGACACAAAAAGCTAAAGAACAAAAAAACAATGTAAATTTGCATTCAAAAACCATTCATTTCAATAGTAATCCTCCTGATCATGACTTCACAGCAGATTTTGCAGCTGCTTGAAGTTGCCCTCCTTAAAATTTGCAGTGTTGACCAACAGAAAGCTGTTTGGTTTGAAAGCAAACAATGCTTCATATATTGTTATGCTATTGATGATTAGCCTTTTTTTTTGCACTTCAAAATCTGACCATACCTTAACACTGTTAGAAAACCAACAGCCTTACAACCAAACCAAATCCTTTTTCAACCATCCTAGTTTCGTTGCAGGGTTTGAAACAATTTCAAACGCACAAAATCAAGTCCAGACAACCTCAGCCAAGACTTAATCAATACCAAGTCAGCGGCCTGGCCTAGAAGACCAAGTCAGTAAGGGCAGCAGTGTCGAAGGTTACGAAAATAAGTGTAAAGAGCTACTTACAGGGTACTGTGCGCAGATAGAGGTTGTCCCGAATTATTTGTTGCAGCTCATGGTCCAAAGAGCCCTTCTGGAAACGCAGGTTGAGATATTGCCTGAGATCTTTATCCACAACACCTCCTGTAACACACATACAGACGGTTAGAGATGACCCTCCGCCGCGATACAATCTCATCTGATAACAGGCTCCTTGGCGTTTACTTCACATTCACAATAAACTCTGTGAAAAAACACCTTTGTGAGCAGTTTTTCAGTGGTGATAAAGGACTCCGATATGTGAACGTGTGTGGAGCCATTCTATTTTCTGAGGTAAAGGCCTGACAATACTGCAGCAAACCATGATTTAGTCACTCGATACAAAAACCTGACCTCAAAGCGATCGCCTGAAGAGCTGCGAGGATATGTCTGTGATAGCTTTCACTTTGTTCTGTGGTCAAAAAGATTTTTCAAGCTCCTAAGAGGGTCCTTCCTTCCTGTTTAGCTTATTTCTCGTCGATATAAGCACACAACGCCGCTCATACACACACACACCATTATATTTTTCCTGGTACATAGAAATGACTTCTGAACACATAAGAGTGCAGGGATCCCCGTGGGGTGTCCCGGTGATAAATACACACACACACACGTTGTCATCATTATTACATCCCGTGATGAAATGGGGAGGGGGTTCTCTTCAGAAAATGTGCTTCATCAGCAGACAGATGGATAGAGAGTGAGAATGAGAGAGGGGGTGAAGCGAAAAACAGAATGAGAGAGAGAGAGAGAGAGAGACATGAGAGTATATGGAAATATATAGACATATGGACAATAAAAATTAATATCCCCCCTGACACACATCAACTGTATATCTTAAAATTTGAAAATCACAAAAAAAAGAAATAAACAAAATAAATAAATATATATATACAGTATATATATATATATATATATATATATATATAGTGTATATATATATATATATATGTATTACTACGTTTATTAAGTTGGTTTCATGGTAGAACTTAAATCCTTAAAGGAACAGTTCACATAAATCCAGCATTTCTCCAAATTAAATTGTAAAAAAATTCCACCTCTTTCCAACAAGCATGTTTTAAAAATGAATTAGTAAATTTCATATTAAAGCTTACATCATTAAACAGCTAGGTCTCCCAAAAATGTACATTTGAGCTTGCATATATTTGAGCTTCGTGTGTTGAAAGTAGTTAAAAGACTAGTGAAAACTATCTAAAAATGTCTAAATCCTTCCAACAGGCAATTTTAAGCAACAAGAAAAATTGCAAAGTGCAGCTTAAATCCTTAAAGGGCCAGTTCATCCAAAAAAAGTATGATTTTGATTTGACAGTGTGTATATTTGAGTTACAAGACTAGTGAAAATATACCACATTTTCCTCCATCCTAAAATTTAAGATCGGTAATGGAGCATACATTTCATAAAATTATTACCTCTTTTTCACATTTTTTATGATAATACACCGAGGAAAAAAAAAAGTCATGCAAATAATTTATTTTAGCTACATTTGAATGTAAAAAATTGTAAATCATTTTAGCATTTTCATGCTTGATATCTCATCCCCATCCTAATCAACTGACAATCCCAGTCCCCATCCACTTGAAAGGTAACCATGGCTATCAAACATGATTTTCAGCTTTTCAGCCAAAAATGTAAATTCTGTCATCATTTACTCACCCTCAGTTAGTTCTAAATCTGTATGAATTTCTTTGTTCTGCCGAACACAAAGGAAGATATTTTGAAAAAAGTTTGTAACCAGGCTGTTTTG